>JAEANM010003589.1:0-22146 GCA_017656035.1 Myanophis thanlyinensis
CAGAGAAAGTGGTGGGAGATCGGGGGAGAGAAAGTCGGAGAAAGGGGACGGGAGGGCTACTTTTCGTCGCTTTCGAGTGAGGGACCCGAGTCTTTTCCTTCCTTCCTTCCTTCCTTCCTTCCTTTCTTTTCTATCTGTATTATTTTTGCTGCACTGTATTGTATATTGTTATTTTTGTGTATTTTTTTTAAATTAATGGAGGACAAAGATTTATATCTCAATAAACACTAATATAGAAACTAGATAAGCTGATCAAGAGAACCCTTGATGATTAACAACAAAGGTCAAATCAGAAAAGAGGAACAGTGGCAGATGAAAAGCAATGGACTGATTTTCCCCACACTTCTATGGATGCCCCAAATCACACAAGTCTGATATACCTTTGGCATCTCACAGAGGGGAGTGAATATTATCTCTATTTGTATCAGCTATCAACTGTCCACTACCTCCCCAAAAACCAAGGGCCTAAAATAGAAGTCTGTTGAAGTCTGTTGATTTATAATCTGGGCTCAACACTGTTCATAGAAACAGATTACCTCTGCAATATTGGATGAAACAACAGCAGATATTCAGGATTAATGGGTCTTAATCCTGTTCTGCATTGAACAAAATCAGGAGGAGAAGATGAATTCTATTTCTTTTTGGAGGGCAAAAACAGAGAATGTCATTCTTAATTAAACCTTCATATACCATCTAGTCAATCTCTGAACTCATTTTTCTGTTCCACTTCCAAAGTATGCTTTTCCATATCCCCTTGGGTGTCCCTTTCTGTTTCGGATAACACATTTCAGTTTGTTCTAGGCTAACCTCTGTAAATTGTGCAAATGGAAATTGTGTCTTCTGTGATTCTGAATGGGATGAAAAATAGCCCATAATGTTCATATAATTTTGTTGCATATATACACTAGTCACAGAGAGCTTACATTTATAGTGGTAGAAGTAGAGATGGAGATAGAATTAGAGACGAACAAGTAAGATATTTGTAGTTATACCCTAAATTAAAGTATAGATTTGGTATATATTTCAAATTATTGGATAAATCTGTTAATCTAATAGAGTGACCAAAGTTTCAAGTATAAGTTTAAAGTGCAGAAGGGAAGCCAGGGATCCTTGTAAATAGTATATTCTTCTTTCTGGTTGATATAAACTGTCTTTTCTAATATCCCCTGTGATTCCTAACAGATTCAAAATGTATTATCCTACCCAAATTCTGTGTTCACAAACAAGCACAGTGGCAACTTTTGCCTGTACTGTTCACCTAAACTGCATTGTTAAGTGTTACTTGTGATACATTTACCACTTAATAATACCCTTTGATTATGAGTACATGTAACTGCTATTTAAGAAATAACACGTGCTAACGCTTTTCTACACAATTTGATGCCTCTCTGATTCCATAATTGCTAGTTTCCTAGGATATTATGTCACAAAATCTGAAGAAATAATGGCTTGTTTTATTCCAGACAATACATTTCCAAACTGCATAGAGCTGCAAGCATGCCATAAAAGCTTAACAAGAATGAATATTCACTATGGAACCAGGTTGGCTTGTGTAGCATTGCATAGCAACTAGCACAATTCAGCTTGATTTATTTGATGCCAGGACTGCTTAAAGTTTTCTGTCTCAAAGGGGAGGCTGTTTTGTGTTTGGCAATGTGTGCTAACACAGAGAATGCCAACAGCACAAAAGAAAGAGAACTGGGAAAATACAAACATTTAACTATAATAATTATTTTTTTGTTATTTACTATGAAGTCACTGATCTTTAGAAGAAGAATAGCAATTATGTGGGTTCAGCTGGCGGTTTCGATCAGCACAGAGTTCCCAAATGAATGAACACACCTTCAAAACATGCCTTTTCAAATTATTGTTTGTTGACTGTCATAAAGTGCCTAAAACAATCCTGCTCTAATGCAAACAAATGGAGTTGGCCCTAAATCATCTTGAAATCAAAGCAGGTAATGTCAGAACCATTGAAGGGCCTTTGGGTCTCATGGTTAAGGCACCAGGATATAAAGCAGGAGTTTGGGAGTTCAAGTCCCACCTTAGCCATGCCCCATCCTCCCCCCAAATCTCTATTTCTCAGCCTAATTCATCTCACAGGGTTGTTGTTGTTGTGGGAAAAATAAGAGGAGGAAGGTGTGTTGGATATGTTTGGCGCATTGAGTGATTTGTAAAAATTAATAAAGGAGGAATGTAAATAAGAATGAAAAATAAATAAAAATAACAAAAAAATACATTGGCTCAGATCCTGAAACAGATAAGCACAGGGCTATTAAGAGAAGAAATAGTCATCATCCCCCTTACATACATATGCACATGTATACACACACACAAGCAGCCATCGTTGCTTCTTGAAAGCTTCTTCGTGGCCCTCCTTTTAATACACAGTGAGGCCCCAGCTGATGCTCAGAGAGGGGAAATTGGACTTAAATAATTGTGAGATGTATTAAGGTAGTTCCAGTATATAAATGTTTCTCATTCCCTCCTGCTGCACCTGATCCTATTACAATCAGGAGGATCTATTCATCCTGTAGAAAGAATGTTATAATTGCCAATGAGAGAAAAAAAGGAACAAGATTTTTTTTCCCCACACAAGCTTTTTTAAACTAACATCTTTGGATGTAAGCCTTTGATTTCCCTGAGCATTAAACAAGAATAAGAGCTATCCTGTGCAGAAATACCTGTCATGTGAAGCCTGAAACAAAAACACTGCTTCTGGCAAATGCTTAATACATACGTCACATGACTCTGAAGCACATTTTCCCCCTTTACATATGAAGCACTGTAAAGCTGTACCCGCCCATGTATGGTCATGGATTTGCTTCCTTTCCCATGTTGATCTGCATATACATGTACAGAACTCCTGGGGTCACGATTTGTGCAATATCAACTTTATATTTGTGCAATATCGCCTTTTATTAGCCTGGGTTTGGTATTTTTAGCTCTTAAGGTCTGTTAGCAGAAAAGCTTGCCATCCGAGGAGTTACAAGAACGTGGTAAACTCAACCTTAAAAAAAACCCAACTAGAATTGTGTAAATTAGATCTCTCTTGGAAATGTAACTATTACAGAGCAATCTGATGTCTCGTTTTCGGAGGAAGAAAAGATGGCTTTGGAAACATTGTCAAGCAATTAAAGGGACAGTTGAAGAGGAGGAAAGTATTTAGACAGCTTGTTTTTTAAAGGTTGAGTTTACCAGTTCTTGTAACTCCTCGGATGGCAAGCATCAAAAGCGTGCCTAAGTGCTTTAGAAGGAAGTTATAATATTATGTCCTTGTGAAATTAGAAAATTGCACTGAAGAACAAAATCCCAATTTTGGCTTTTAAAACAGAATCAAGGGTAAAGAAATGTCTTGAAAATACGAATTGGAACAAGTTGGAGGAGAAATCCAATAACCAGAGAAAACTAACTGGAAAAATATTTGTGTTCCTCTCAAAATGAAGACCAAGATAGTGCATTAGAGATGCTATAGATACACTGAGAGAGATACAGATACAAATATAGATGATACAGATATAGGCTAAGGATGACATGATATTTGAGGGGCTGGCACAAAGAAGAGGGGGGCAACTATTTTCCAAAGCACCAGAAGGCAAGACAAGAAACAATGGATGGAACTAATCAAGGAGAGAAGCAACCTGTAAATAAGGAGAAGTTTCTCAGCAGTGAGACCAACACATCAGTGGAACGGAACAGAAGTTGTAAGTGCGCCATCACTGGAAACTTTTAAGATGAGATTGGACAGCCATTTGTCCAGAATAGTATAGGGTCTCCTGCTTGTGCAGGGGGTTGGACTAGAAGACCTCCAAAGTCCCTTCCAAATCTATTATTTTGTATTAAATAAGATCCAAATGTTAATTAGACTCCTTGGTTCTTCATATTGCACATTACTCTTCTAGTTGCATTTTGCACTGTTGCTCAGCAGTGCTCCTGCTTTGCTACCCCAGCCCAATTTGCCTTGGGCTCCTGGTTCCATCTGCATCTCCTAGCTGGATTTCTTGATTTTATTTTGAGAGAAATTGAATTTATTCTGTCCCCTGATTGTCTAAAGCCTGCTAAAGGTACTAAGGTTCTGATAGGGCAATAACTTTTTGCAAGGGAATTTTTTTTGCTCACTACTTGGAATCAGATACCATTCCTTTTCATGCCACATTTCAAACAATTAAGATAAAAGGGTTAAACTGTATTAAAATAAACCATTAAAAGTACTGGGGCGAATAATGGGAACACACCCTATCATGTAGTGCTCAGGTCTCAAACCTAGGCTGTTAGCTTTCCAGCTGACAAACTCAGAGGATTAACCACAGAGCCATTGCACCCCACAATAAGCTTATGTTTATATAATAAAAACACAGATATTTTGAAAACATGTTACTATGTTTATTACTACAGGATGTTGATTAATCCATAGAATCATGGATATGGAAGGACCATTTAAACCATGAAGTCCAACACTCAGCTAGTACAAGAGGCCAGATCAAGATATCCCACATAAATGTCTTATCTAACCTCCAGTTGAACACATTTAATGAAGGAATGCCCATAGAATTTCTGGGTAATTAATTCCATTGCCATACTGGTTTTGTCCTTTTGAAGGTTCTTCTAACGGTTCATTGGAATCTGCCTTCCTGTAATTTAAATCCATGATGCTGTGACCTGTAGTCTGAAAAGAGAAGGAACTGGTTTGGATCTTTTATGTGACAGGAAGTAGAACAGAACAGAATAAGGTAAAATAAATAATCCCCATGATATAGAAATTATATACGTCCACAGCTTTTTTGCAGTCATAGGGTATCCTGGCTGAGACCACCTCTTTTCCATTTCAATTTGTAGAGAAACACTGTACATAGATATTCATCACACATTACTTTAGTTGCTGCCTTATAATGATAAACAGACCATCATTTAAATAATAGTGCAAGCTAGAATTTTAAGTCCCACCAGTATGAAAAACATTTTACTAAGTCAATTCATATATTAACTTATCCATCAGAAAACATTCATGGATATTTAGCACCAAGCATACATTTCTCTGGTTTTATGTACAAAATAAATCAGACATTTGTTTCATTCTTAAGGCTTATTACGTAATGTCATATGTGCAATGTAAATGAGAACCGTCATTTTGAAACCAAATTAAAAAAAATAGATAACAATATTTGTTAGTTTCTCATAGTATTGTGTCTTGATTCTAAAGCAGACATACCCACGGGCATTTGAAAAGGACAAAGTCAGTAAAACAAACTATAAAATAACTAGTAATTGAGAGAATGTCTGCACAATTTTAAATATGGCAGGGTAAATAAACAAGATCTATTAGAATCCAATAACTGACTTCCTAAACTAAGAGATCAGAGAAATACCTTAAAAGGAGTGCCATTTGTTCCCATTTGCATTTAGTATTTCATTAGCAGAGAGTGTATATATCATTGTCTGCACTGACTTATTAATAATGTTGCTGGGTAATCTAATTGAAGACTGTTTCATGAGCAAGAAAAATTCTCAGATGCCAGTTTAGCAAGTCCAAGCAAGTCATGGGATTTATAATTTACTGTAAATCTGAATGTAGACAACCGGGCTAATTTAAAACAGCAAACTGGGAATCTTCTTAATTAAAGAAGCTTTGACATTTTAATGCTACTATGCATAAGGGATTCATATACACAATCAATCAAGTCCTTTACGAGAATAATGATTGAAAATGTAGAATCTGATGAGAAATGAGAATTGTATGGTCACTCTCTATTATGAAATATAAATGGAAACAAGAAGAACCAACTAAATTGAGATAAATTCTTTTAAAGCATGGAATGTGGAAAAAAACCCTTTACTTGTCCCTAGGAGAGGAGATATCTATGTGTATATAAAACAGAAAGTAAGATAAGATCTGCTTATTAACTTTATTAGAGAGCTATATCACATATGAAATGTGGATATGAATATGTTTTTAACAAACTAGGTTTTTTTAAAAAGCACAATAAAGCATATGTCAATACACCAAAATATTACATCACCCAATTCTTTACTGAACATAACTTTGGTCCATGGACTTAGACTACAATTCAACTGTATGGTTGGATAAATTCATTTATTTAGTGTGTCTGTTTTTGACAATGATTTAGTCATCTGCCATAATTTTGAAAGCAACTTACATTGACAGTAATTTAAAACATCCTTCAAATCATTATTTTAAAAAATCAGAATAGTTACAGAACAAGATCTCCCCCCCCCCCCATCATCTACCAGCTAGTTACCAATACTGATCAACTGATAAATTATTAAGCTTGGTGTAATATCCAAGTCACATCAAAACATGAGATACTGTATTTGTCTGAAATAAGACTTAGCTTTTCCCCATCAATAATTTCATTTTAAAATGGGAGGTTTAAAGTATCCATTTTGTCCCATGAAATGTAAAAGTCATTGGGAGTTGGGCGGCATATACATTTTAACAACAGCAGTTTATTAAAACAAACAAACAAACAATATCTCTCCCTCTAGAGAGATTTAAGGGAAGCAACACATTCTACAAGATTTAAAGAACTGATTTCATCCCTTTCCTCTAATGACTCCAAACAAACATGTATCTTTAAACTTAAGTGCACATGCACATGCACACACATTTGTTAAAAAATATCTGGCCCAGCCACTCTGGGAAGTTTGCATTGTTGGCACTTTCCCTGCAGGCCCACTTAAAGTAGCTGTGGTGGTTCAGTGGTTAGAATGCAGTATTGCAGGCTAATTCTGCTGACTGCCAAGAGTTTGATCCTGATGGGGCTCAAGGTTGACTCAACCTTCCATCTTTCTGAGGTCAGTAAAATGGGGACCCAGATTGTTAGGGAAAATATGCTGACTCTGTAAACCTCTTAGAGAGACCTGTAAAACACTGTGAAGTGGTATATAAGTCCTGTTGCTATTAAAAAAGATGGCTTTTCTTGACAAACTAGACTTGGAGGTCATGCGGATATGAATAGATGTCCATTGGAAATGAGTTCTGGATGCAGATCATTCAGATAACTACTAGCAGTAGATAAATTGGAACAAAAACTTATTTACTGCATCCAAAGGCAAACAGACCAATCTTCTATTATTTTATAGGTCTCAATAATTCTGACCATGTTGCCTTTTTATTAAATATTTTCTGTATCATGGAAGCTAATAATTGTTTTCCATGCTATCCTTTCGACACCATTTTTCATAGCATCTGTTATTTTTCTTCTATCTCCATGCATGTTTTTCCTATAAAACTAACCTCTTTTTCATTTGTTTTGTGCAGTATCTATATTAGTATTCTGCTCATAGAAATTCCAGAATTCCCCTTCTTCAAATTGGCTCTAATACAGTTTGTTTATTGTCTCTATACAGTAGGTCTGCAGTTTGAAGAGTAAAGGAGTCTTGACTTTTACTTAGCTAATCAAAGAATCAGGAAAAATGGATTCAGCATTAAGCATCAAAAGATGCTTTGTGATGATTGTTATTAAGAAGTAGAGGATTCAAATAAGCCTTACAGTGTTGCACTGGAACAGATCTGTAGGTTAATGCATTAAATATAAAGAACATGAGGGGAGTACTTATTTATTTTAGCTCAACCTCACTCTCACAGAAGAACATTGCAGCATCTTCAAACTTTTCTTTTCTTTTGAAGAAAAATAAGAAGAAAACAGAGGCAAATGTATTATGTTGAATACCAGGGAACTTCAGTTACGAGCTTATATTTAGCTTAGAGTAAATTCCATTTAACTCAGTCTTACTGGATGTATATTTTATTTTATTTTATTATTATTATTTTATTATTTTCTGGATTTTGCTGACCATTTCTGCCTTACATTTCCCCTATTTTTTAATCTCCCTTTTTTGATAGGGTGATATATTTTAAATCCTTTCTCCAGCATAAATCTTCCATGCTTGCTCTACAGAACTATTCACTTTCAAATTTTTTCTATGTTCCTTTTCAAGAATATGAATATCTCCTCTCATTTTCTCCATTTTTCATCTGTCAGATACTCTTTCACTAACTAACTATGTATTCACGCTCACCACCCTACCTCGCTCTGCTTTTTCTGTTCAGCCTGTGTCTGCAGACGAAAGCTGTTCATTCACATCATAGGTATTATTACAGGGGAGACAACCTTTTAATGAAGACTTGTTTCCTTAGCTGAAGCACTTAATCGATGCAGTGAGCTTATTCTTCGAAATTTAACAGATGTAAAATCAAACTGATTTGAGATGGCTTATAAAATGGGAGGTTGGTTTATGATGAGGCCAAATTGTTCTCCTATTTCAATTCAGCACACTGAACCTCTGAAAAACTAACATCAAGTTTAAGTGCTTTCTTGCACACAAAGTACACATTTCAAAAATGCAAGGTAGTGGGGTACTAGTTTGTACCTGGGCTGTAGTTTAATTGCGACTCCATTAGCTGCATAAAGCAGTGTCACAGGGATCACAGGGAAGAGAATTCATTCTCACCAGCTAGTATGAATCTCACTTGCATTCTATAAATGCTATGGAAACTAAAGATATATTCTACTTAGCCATTTCTTTCTGCAAAACTGTTCACAATCACATAGCATATAAATAGCTCCACTGCTCTGACTTTAGAATGTCAGTTACTAGTGTTTGCTATTATTGTGGATCCTCTGATTTCCGATGGGATCTGGTATAATATTGTTTCGGATTTTGAAATGAATCAATCAATCAGTCTGTCCCCTGAGATATTCAAAATATGTTTTTACATATGAGTCTACCTAATTTTTGGTTTGCCATATTCATAAGAACTTCAGAAAAATAGCAATGAAATAATTGTATGCTAAAATCATAGAAAATTCCAATTTCTGACTGTAAATTACATTTTTGTTGTTGATTATTCTGAGCATAAAACAAAAACATATAAACAGTTTAAATCTTATTTTCATATAATTTAAATCCTGCACAGTGAATAAGCAGGATCTCTGCTGAGTCTGTTCTACTGATCATCAAAAGATGGATTGGAATTAGATGTATATTCTGAAATGTAAGTCTTGCTCAAGTAATAGCAGATATAAAGCAATGGTAGCTTTATCTGGTCAAATTCAGTGCAAACCTTGCACTGAAATTTGGATCAAGCAATCAGGTTGAAAAATACGACTGCACATCTTTTAAATGCTTTCTCTTTCAGTGTTTAAGCACATTTCTTCTGTTATGTCAAAAAACTAAAACACATACACCCAGCAAACATGCATTTTATGTTTATTGTTGGCACTGAGCTATTATTTGGGGAATAAGGTCAGTGCTTTCTGCTGTGAAGACAGCTGCTACACAGAGATGTGGAGACATTAAAAAGCTCAGACTCCAGTTGTTCAGTTTAAACTCCATTTCCTTGAAGCCTGACATGGAAAAGGATCAGCCAGACACAGTTCCAAAATTTGCATTGTGCTTTAAATAAATTTTAACTCACATAAATAACTGTGTGCCTGCAGTGGTAGGAGACTTATAATACTCATTGGTTTATTAACATGTCTTCAAAGACATGTTAATAAACCAATTAACAGCAAAGAAACTGAGTTTTATTCCTGCCTTAGAGTAAAGACAGCTGTCTTGAGCTAGTCACTCTCTCTCTCAGCCCTAGAAAGAGCTGTCCATTTCTGAAAATGGTTTCAAGGAAATTGCATGGACTTGTCTGAAGTGTCACCAGGAATCAAGACCGACTCAAAGGTACTTCCCTCCTCACACATACACACATATGCAGAGTTACATTTATGTTTATGTCTATGTGTGCACGTTTCCATGTGCATGTGTGCATACCTCTCTCTCTCTATCTCTCTATCTCTCTATCTATCTATCTATATAATTTTAAATACAACTGGTAGAAGTTACACAAAAACAACAGAGGTTTGGGAGTACATAACAACACATTTGCAATCATAAGGATAGTGACACAGGCAGGGGTTTTCAGGTTGCTCACCTGCAGCTATATTCACTATCACAGATGCAAGAAGTTTTTCAGTTCAGGACTTAAAATTCTTGAATTAAACTAATAATAAGATGTGATTTCCATGTAGAATGAAGCATCAAAGAAATGACTGTGCTCTCCATGAATCACTTGTAAATTAAAGTTTAGACAATTTATTTATATATTTATATAGTCATCCTTCTTAAGCCTTTCCAATTGTCTTCAAACATTTATCATATAAATGGTATGACTAAGTCAAAAAATGCTAGCTATGTACGTTTCTCTCTAGGCTTCCATGCGTTCATCTTGGAGACCTAAAAGAGAAGTATAGTTGTATTGAGTTAATATATATTCCACTCTTCAGATAATCTGAGAAATAAAGCTAGTTTTGTATCATAAGGAGAACAGTGTTCTGTATGATCTATGTACTTGTAAGATTTTGATTGCTAGCATTTCATAGAGAAACCGAGAAAGAGGAAAGTTCCTTTTTGGTGGCATCAATCTCTAATCATTAAAAGGTTCTATTATGTGCCTATTTTTTGCTTTTACCAATGCTTTTACCATTGTCCATCTGTACATGACTGAAAATGCCAGATGGTAATCTTCCACCGACAATGAGAACATTAAAAGAAAAAAAACCCTTAGAAATCTACAATGTTCCAGTTTTCTATTTCTTATATACCTCACACTTTGAAAAACTTAAAGAAATAGAATAAATGTTCCAATCATTTAACCCAAAATAGTTTCTAAAGTCCTATCTATTTTTGTCAGAGCAATTTGTTCCTGACCTCAAAGGCTGAATAAATACAGCAACAGATTGTGTAGCAGATTGTAAAGAGAAAATGGCCTTTCAACTATAGTGATTAGGATTCTGTGAGAGTTTTTAAAGTTCACAGCACATAAAAGTAAGATATATGTTTGCATTTGTCATGCTGAATGTCATGCTGAATTTTCTTTAGATTGCATCCTCAGCATATTTCATCTGCTTCCATGCATTTGCTGAAATTATAGTGTTTCCTGTGATCCACTGAGATCTACCCCCCAAAATCTCCAACATATCAAGATGTGAACCTGAATATTTTCTCATGCCAAAAGCACATTGCAGCTATTTAAAAAACATAGCCCAGTCTTTCATTTCCTGATAGCTAAGTGATGCTCTGAAGATGCTAGATACTATAACTAGTAAGGCAATGGACCCTGTGCCATGTCATTAAAGATCAACATCCTCCAGTGTTTGCAGGTGACAATAAAGAGCAAGATATTAATTTGCAGGTTTTTTTAAAGGTTAAACATTTCATAAAAACAATTGTGTGAAATATTCGAAAGCTGCACTTATAAAGAGCCACACATTTCATTCCAAAAATCATTTCAAGGATCAATTCCATTCACTTATTATATCCCAATATATCCCAATTTTAAAAAAAGGATTTTCTATTTTTTTAAAACAGTGATAATAAAATAAACTTTGCTAATGTGCAGTTTTCTAGCTCTTGAATATTTCTTGTAGCCATATGTTCAATACGTATGGATTCTTAATATGACATGGCATTAATATATATAACAGGACGAGATTGAACTGCCTTTGACATGAGTGGTGGCTCACATGGTAAGACGCTGGGCCTGTGCACTGCTGAGGTTGGCAGCTCGGTGGCTCAATCCCCGTGAGCGAATAAACCGCTTAGGGACAAGAAAGGGGCTTACCAACATTCAGGCATCCCATAGGTAAAGATAATACCACCCATAATAATTCCTTTCACAAAGGCAGCCAGCCACCTCAGTGATCCCTGGCTAACATATGCCATATGCTAAATCAACGGTGGCGAACCTATGGTACACGTGCCAGAGGTGACATGCAGAGCCCTCTCTGGGCATGCGCACAGTTGTCCCAGTTCAGCTCCATCACGTTTATCACTGTTTGCAGGAAAACAGAAGTTTCCCTGCAAATGACAAAACAGACACTCATGAAAGAAAAAGATCTCACCTCTTGCAGAGCTGCTGATGTTGGGAGGCCCCACCTGCCAACCAGCTGGTCTTTGGGTCCATGCTGCGCTTGCATGCGTGCAGACACGCCTTGCAGTTTGGGCATGCACACATGTGCAGTTTGGGCACTTGGTGCCTAAAAGATTTGCCATCACTGCGCTAAATAAATAAAACAATGTCTTTGATATATTGTATAATATTATATAAAGATATAGTGATGAAATAGTGCTGTGTATTTTGTCTACATTCCTTATTTGCTTTTCTTATTTAATGTGTTTTGGTTGAAAGAGAGCTAATTCTCTCATTAGTATTTGTAGTAATTTGCAGTTTTCGAGTTATTATTTTATCCTGTTATTTTAAACAAATTTTGTACCCATTCTTTCAGTCATATCTGAGAGCCCATTGTGATGATTTTTGAAGAGGAGATATAAGAGAGAAGATGAGGAATCTAGAGTGGACAATTCCATTATGTTTAATAATGATAATGAAGAATTTAAATCTTTTCAGGCATTTTCCCCACAATGGTACATTAACGGACTCAAAAATAAGTCAGTCCTTATAATGAAGCCTATTTATCAATGAGTTTTACATGGACCGATGATCCAAATTGTCCTATTCCATTGTGCCTCTTCTTTGGTATAAAAAACCTTACCAACGAAGCAAAGTTTCCAACAAAATTAAAAAGATGCATAACTACAAATCACAACCACATGACAAATAAACATTCTGATACTTTTAAACAGTCATTGCAATCATAGAACAAATCAAGTAAAGCTTTTATTAATAAAATGACAGTCAGTAAAAAAAAAAAAACCCGAGGAAGCAAGTTATTTCACAGCAGATGTTATTATGCAGCAAGGAAAAAGTCACAATTTGGGTGAGAAAGTAATCATGCCAGCATGTAAAATCATAGTTGAAAAAAATATTAGGACTAGATGTAGTACAAGAGACAGAAAAGAAAATTTGGCATATTGATGGCATATCACAAGAATAGGTTTTCTGTGATAAACCTATTTTATCCAGATTGACGAATCAACAGATTTCACTAATAAATGTCATGCTATGGTACTGATAAGATTGGTAAATGACAGTGAAATTCAAGAATACCTTTTCTGGCACACAGAACTATAAGAAACAGCCAAAGGCCAAGATGCATTTGATGTTTTGCTTTCATATCTTGAAAGTCTGTTTTGGAGAAACCATGCTGGATCTGTACTGAGGGCTCAATCAATGGTTGCCTCCATAAGAGGTTTCATTTCTCTTGTATGAAAAGAAAATCCTGGTATTGTCGCAACACACTGATTTCTTCAAAGTGAGCGGTTAATGTCAAAAATACTTGGAGACAAACTAAAGAAAAGGTTTGGAAGATCATACAAAAATGGCTATCCTTATGAAAGGTCTGGTCCATACAGAGAGTGGTAAGGTCAAATGAGAAGAGTATAGGAAGCTCACTTCCAATTATTCAGGATATTACTTATAAGTCCTATGTGCTTAGAGCTCAAAGCATTGTTAGAGATCCCATATTTCATGGTCTGTTTATGTTTTTCTCTTCTAGGAGGAGGTTTTGAAGTATCTATAGCAGGACTACTAGATTCTGCTTTGATCCTTATGCCATCCATCTTGTAAACTTGCAGGGTTCTCTCTCTCTCTCTCTCTCTCTATCTTCCAATAACATATCAATAATTGTAGATATCGGAACATCTCTCAGTTACTAGTTGTAAGCATGATTGGATCAGAAAATTGATTTAAGTAGTATTCAATATAATTAAGATTTCAGTCTCATTTATATAAGGATAAAGCCAACTTAATTAAATATGCCTTAGTTCAAAATTAAATGTTCTTTCCATAAATGAATAAAATATGGTTTAATTAGTTACAGAAAAAGATTTATTGAATATATATATATATTACAAGAAACAGAAATAGTTTCAAAATAACATTAGCAATACTAATGTTCCAAGTAACATCTTCACAAAATCATTGTTAACAATAGTCTGAAGATCCCCAGAGGCCTGGAACTCAGTGGAGGCCTCTTAGGTGGAGTCCTGGGCCTACAGAGCAGCCTGAAGATCCCTGAAGGCTCAGAACTCAATGGAGGCTTCCGGGGTGACCCGCAGAGCAGCCCAAACATCCCAGAATGCCAGAAATTGATGGAAGCATCTGGAACAACTTACAGAGCCCACAGAGCAACCTATGGAGCAACCCAGTTACTGGAGGCCTATGGAGCAGCTAGAGCAAACCTCAAATATGGCGGCCACTGCCTAAAACCACCGGAGGCCCAAACAAAGGCCCCAAAGCAAGCACAGGAACCAACCACCATGAGACCACCAGGTAATCACCAGGGGACAACTAGGGACCACCAGGGTCAACCAAGGACCACCAGAGGACCACTAGGGGACCATCAGGGGCCACCCAAGGCAACTGCCAGAAGACCACCTGAGGCAACCACCACCACCAGAAGACCACCAGGGAACCACAAGGCACCACCTGAGGGGAACCACCAGAAGACCACCAGGAAACACCCCTGACCTTGGAAGACCACCAAGGCAATCTGAAACAGCAATGGCACAACCCCAGGAGATGGCCAAACCAAAGGCCTTGGGGCAATGAGCCGGTGCCAGGAACTAGCTGAGAGCTTGCGCACATTGCATGCCTCTACCAAGTATCCTTCTCACCAAGGTCCAGTTGATAGAGAGAAAACTCGATGCCTCAGGGACAGGGTAAAATTCTGGAGAGACATTCAAGACTGAAACCTTCTGTTTCATCGAGACATGGATGAACCCAATGGTACCAGACCATGCTATCCAGCCGGCCGAGTTCTTCTCAGTCAATCACATGAACAGAACATCAGAATCAGGCAAGACAAGAGGAGGTGGAGTGTGCCTAATGGTGAACTGGTGCAGCAGCACAAGCATTGTTCCTCTCACATGCTCCTGCACAGCCAACCTAGAAATTTTGACCATCAAATGCTGCCCCTTCTACCTACTTTGGGAGTTCACATCAATCATAATCAGCACCATATATATCCCTCCTCAGGCAGATACAAACATTGAGCTAAATGAGTTCCACAAGGCCCTCATACAACTCCAAATACAACACTGGGATGCAGTGCTTGTTGTAGCAGGAGACTTCAACAGCACCAACCTGAAAAAAACAGCACCAATTTTTCACCAGCACATCACTTGCCCCACAAGGGGCAACAGCACACTAGACCACTGCTACACCACAACAAAAAACAGCTGTACAGCACAACCTCACCCCCCCCCCCCCAATTTTGGAAATCTGACCATGCTGCCATACTCCTCATGCCCAAATACAGACAAAGATTTAAACAAGAACCCCCAACTCAGTGAGTGATTGAACGGTGGAATGAGAAATCAGCAGCTACCTTGCAGGACGCACTCGGCAACACAGACTGGGATGCAACACAGACAACATCGGTGAGTACATGGAAGCAGTTGTAGGATTCATCAGGAAACTAACAGATGACACCATTCAAAAAATGATCATCAGAACATTTCCCAATCAGAAGCCATGGTAGATAAGACCATCCATGATGCCCTGAGAACTCGCTCTGTAGCCTATAATGTGGGAATTGCATTGGGTGACATGGGCCCATACAAGACTGCAGCATACAATGTGCGAAAAGCAGTAAAGGAAGCCAAGTAGCTCTATGGGAGGGAACTAAAATCACAGTTCCAACAGGGTGATTCTAGAAGCTGTGGCAAGACCTGAGAACAATAACAGACTACAAACCTCCAAAATCCAGCAAGATGACTGCAGGCATATGTGTCCTAGCAGACAAATGTAACACCTTCTACACCTGCTTCGAAACTGCAGCAAACAGAAGCTGACACCAAGAGCTGCAGTCAAGAAGGGGATGCCACCACCGGAAATGCACCCACCATCTCTGAACACTAGGTGAGGAGAGCCTTCAGGAGAGTGAACACCAGGAAAGCAAGAGGAGCAGACAGCATCTCAGGCCATATCTTCAAATCCTGCACAGACCAATTAGCACCGGTGTTCATGAAGATATTCAACCTCTCTTTACTCCAATCAACAATCCCCACATGTTTCAAAGAGTCTACCATTGTCCCCATCCCCTAGAAACCACATCCTACTACCCTCAACAACTATCGCCCCATAGCCCTAACCTCCACAGTGATGAAGTGCTTTGAGGAAGTCAAAAACCTCATCACTTCCTCACTACTGGACACATTGGACCCCCTATAGTTCGCCTATCACCATTACTGCTCAAACGACAACTCCATCTC
Organism: Myanophis thanlyinensis; assembly: GCA_017656035.1. NCBI lineage: Eukaryota > Metazoa > Chordata > Lepidosauria > Squamata > Homalopsidae > Myanophis > Myanophis thanlyinensis. The sequence continues at coordinate 16,189 of JAEANM010003589.1, forward strand.
CCACCTCCTCCACACCTCACTCTCTTACCTGGACACTGGAAAAGGAAACTACATCAAAATGCTCTTCATGGACTACAGTTCAGCATTCAACACCATAATCCCCTCCACACTCACTGATAAGCTGAAACACCTGGGCCTCAGCCCACCCCTATGTCAGTGGATCTCCAACTTTCTAACTGGGAGACCACAGACTGTAAGGATGGGTGGAGTATCTCAACCTCACTTACCCTCAACACTGGAACCCCCCAGGGCTGCATTTTGAGCCCCCTGATATACTCCCTATACACATATGACTGCACGGCTACTACAGACTCCACCACCATCATCAAATTTGCTGACAACACCATCATGGTGGGCCTGATCTCCAACAACAATGAGACAGCCTACCTGGATGAGATTAGAAATCTGGAGAACTGGTGTCAGAAAAACAACCTCCTCCTCAATGTCAGCAAGACAAAAAAACTGATAGTGGACTATAGTACAAAGCAGAAAAGAACATACCAGACCCCCGTCATCAACAAGAGTCCGGTGGAGAGAATGGACTGCTTCAAATACCTAGGCATCCACATCTTACAGAATCTGACATGGACCCGACACATCGACATTGTGGGGAGAAAGGTCCAGCAGCATCTATACCATCTTACATGACTGAGAGACTTCAGACTGCCCCACAAAGTGCTCAGGAACTTCTACTCAGTAGAAAGCATCCTGATGGGCGACATCACTACCTGGTTCGGAAACAGCACCATGCAGGACAGGCAAGCCCTACAGAGGGTGGTGCGCATAGCAGAGCTCATCATCTGCACCAAGCTCCCTGAACTGCACTCCATAGACAACAAATGATGCCAAACCATAGCCAGGAAGATAATGATGGACCCCAGCCACCCCAGTAATGGACTATTGCCACAATGCAATCAAGAACACGCCTACTCTCCCTGAAAGCTAACACAGAAAGATTAAGGAGAAGCTTCTTCCCACAGGCAATACAGACCCTAAACCATAAACAATAATAACCCAGGACTAAACAGTTTTCTCATAATCTACCTCTCTCTATCACCCCTAACTTATTCTCCTACCCTGTCTATACTAGTACCTCTTGCTCTACTATCTACGGTTGCAAGCAGTTTCATACGCATTTCACTGCATTTCATACCATATATAACTGTGTATGTGATGAATAAAATTTGATTTGATTTGACTTAGACTTATATACTGCTTCATAATGCTTTACAGTCCTCTCTAAGCAGTTTACAGAGTCAGCATGTTGCCCCCAACAATCTGAGTCTTCATTTTAATGACTTTGGAAGGATGGAAAGCTGAGTCAACTTTGAGCTTGATGAGATTTGAACTGACAAATTGCAGGCAGCTAGCAGGCAGCAAAAGTAGCCTACGGTACTGCACTCTAACCACTACACCACCACCAAATGATGTGGATCATATTTTAATTAATATTATTATGCAAATAACAAATCCATTTAATATATAATCTTTTTCATACCTAACTGGCAGTATCTCTGTTCAGTTCAATAGGATTTTCTCCTAGTTAAAAAATATAGGAGGCTAAAGTGCTTCAAGGATTACAATTTCTTGGTGCTGAAGTGCTGGTTCTTGGCTTTTGTAGCTTCTGGGGGACATAGCTACTCCATTGTTGATGCTCTGATTTGGAAAGAAGCAAAATTTCATTAGCTGTACTTTGGACAGGTTAGGGGAAAGTGTATCATTATATGATATATTACCGTTATAATCACCTTATAGAAAGTTAGAAAGTCTGTTTCCTTCCTAGTATAACTAATGATAACTCCTTTTTCTCAATTGTAAGCACAACAGCTTCCAATCTGTTCTCCCATTCTTCCATTTGTGCCACTGTGCTGGTACATACAGAATGAAGGTAGAAATCTAAAGGCAGTGAAGTATATTTGCAAGTGGCTATGTGTTCCACTGCACTGTAAAATACCACACTATATATATATTTCCATATAATACATCACATAAAGCAGTAACTTTGGGATTTTCTAATAAAGATCAGAACAGAATCTGTTCATGGTTATAATGTGCTTTTGTGAGCCTCTATGCCTTTGAGTCGGTATTGACTCCTGGAAATTGCTGGACTATTTCCTGAAAGGTCTTTAGCAAGATTGCCATTTGTTTCTTCTTCCTAGGGCTGAGAGAGACGAACTGATTCAAGGTCAGCCAGCTGGCTTTGTATCTAAGGCAGGATTACACTCACACTCTACTTTCTAGCCTGATTCTTTTAACCGCTATATCAGACTGGCTCTCTATAATATGTATACTTATATTGAAAAATATTGTAAATGTAATTTCATTTATTAAATATGTTAACTGTGCTATGCAAAATGTTTACTTCCACCTCCAATTATTTTTACTGACTCATTTTGGAGGAATGATGTTTTTCAGGATACTACTTTGCAAAAGGTATAAATAAGGATATTGGAATGAGAAGGAGAGATAGTCACTCTGTGCTGAAATCTGAAGGCTGTACAGTGGATTGATACAAGCAACTGAGCCTGTTATCTTTATCTGCTGCTTCCTGCATGTTTGTTTTACTTCTAAATCATAACAATCAAAGGAGACATAATCAACCAGGCTAATTATTTGCCTCCCTCTGGGTCCTTCCATTACGTTGTAACAGATCGGCCCTTGGGCTTGTAGACATCTGTGGCAACATCAAAAATATTTTCTGACGAACTGGCACAAGTTTTAAAAGAAAAATAGGAAACAAAAATCAGGCAGGCATTGAGTGGCAATCCTCCCAAGGCAATATCTAAAAAACCCTTATCCAGTAACTCAAATGTATTTTCTCCGTTGATTGTGAAGAGACAATCCAACGATTGGGAAATCACCCGTCATTCACAGATCCACATGACTGAGTTAAAAGGATAAAAGAGGCCAGGCCCGCCCTCCTGACCCAGTTACTACTCAGTCATCGCGGATCTGAGAAGGATTCTCTCTCTACATTCAAACAAAGTGGAAAAAAAGGTTTTCTCTTAGGTCACAGTGAGTTATAATTCCATAGTACCATGCTCTCAGCAAGTAAAAAAAGAAAAAACCTCATTTTACTTCCGATTGCCTGCTGGTTTCAAGAAACGAGGGGGGGCATTCCCTTGAGGAGTGATGAAACGCTGACATAACGGCATGGAGGGAACGGTCTATCGTTTCCCTCACAGGCTTCCAGGGAGCTCATTAATCTCCTGGCATCGCAGGGACGATTGCGGCCCTTTCTAAGCGGGCCGATCATTTTACAGCGCCGTTCTTGCCGTCAGCCTTAAGCACATGTGTTGCAGCTTCATTTAGAGGAAGAAACTACCGCCGCCGCTTTTGAATGCGCCATTCGATTGCAGGCGCTCTTTGCAAACCCCCTCCTCTCACTGCTCTTTCGTACGGCGCTTTTCAGCGGTCCGTGAGAGAAGCCTTGCTGAAGAATCCCCTCAGGGGCTGGCAGTTCAAGGAGAGCGCTATTACCTTTTTCACTCGAGCGCAGCCGAGCCTCAACGGCTGAGGCTGTCCCAGGTGCCATTTTAGTGGCCCAAACTTTCTCCATTACGATGAGGTTTTCCTGTTTTTTTGTTCTCCGCTGGATACATAACCTCGGAGAAGGGACTGGGACCACAGCCTTCCGAGCTGTGACTCCTTCGGCGCTGCCCAACGCCCTACCGAGGCGGAGGGCTTCGCGCATCAGTTAGTGCGTTCTCCATAAGCCATTTAAGTCAGGCCATTTAAGGGCCGCCATTTTCAAAGTACCTCATGTTATGAAGCAGGCGTCCACCATTTTGATTTAACACATCAAAGGACTGGTGTAATTAAGGGCCTACCTCAGACTGGAGGACTCTTCAGCCTCCTGGAGGGAGCGCAGGGGGCCACTTATGGCCATTTGACTCCTTAATTACCACATTTATATAAGGCCTCAGCTCTTAAGACCAGACCTTCCCAAAAGGCAGGGAATCCCGGCCTAGGATTAGTCATATGCTTAGAAGCCACTAACCTCACACATATATCATCAAGATACTGACATTTATCTCTCTTCCCTGTTACACAGGCGGCATGGAGGTCCATAACCAAGATGCAGCCAAGGCCCTGGCTGCACAACCCAGTCGCAAATGCACCCGGAAAAGGAAACACCTCGATCCATTAGAGGTCAGATCTAAGAAGGTTTCCAAAGTTTCAAGACCTGTGTAAAAGGATGCCCTGCAACGTGAGCGTGCACTGGATAGGCAATGGGCAGAGTCCTTGCAGGGCCAAAAAGTTATCGCGCAGTTGGCACCGGTCTCCCGACCATTATCTCCTTCAGCTGAAGAGAGCACATTTCCAGCATCATCTCCCTCTCCATCACCGGAGCCACAGGCAGACCCCGACATTGTAGCATCTCAGCAATTGCCAGAGGTTCAATCATCAGAGGCTCAGGGTGCTCATGATTCCATACCACCAATCATGCCACCATCAGCCATCTCTGATGAACTTTCATCTTCATTAGCGGCTATGCAAGCATCATTAATGTCTCAGATGAAGGACCTCATTGCGGCTGCGCTGACCCAGCAGCTAACAACCACAAGTAGAACCAAGCCAGGTGGAATCTCTTCATGTCACCAGCGGGCGACTCCACCGGGCCAAGAAGATGGACACGTTGGCTCCTCCCCCTCTGCCTCAGACACTGAGTCACTACATTCAGGAGATGAAGATCACCTCCTATCGGACGATGGTGAGGACTATTCAGAGCCACAGACTTCTGCGGGTCTGTTTTGCTCATCCTTGTTCAGGACGCTCCTGAGCAAGGCGAAGGCCATCACATTTCTCTCGGAGAAGACCAATACGGCTACGGGTCAGGACCAGCCATCGCTTAAGGAGACAGTACAACTCCTCCTGGCACCTCAAACTACAACACCTGAAGAGGTGCCGGCACCACTGCTCATCACCGACATGGTGACCAAGCAGTGGGAAGTCCCCGCAGCCGGTAAACCGCTGTTAAACTCCGAAAGGAGATTCTATAACTTACCAGCTTCCTTTGCCTCCACACTGGAACTGCCTAAGGTGGACGAACCATTGGTAGCGCTGACCACAAACAGCAGTAGAGTAACCGATCCAATAGACACACTGCGTCCAGAGGAGAAGTGCACAGAGCAGGTGCTTCGTCGTGGTCATCAAGCGGCAGCCTGGGCTTTAAAAGCAGCTTTGTCGGCTTCTTTCTTCAACCGTGCCACACTCCTTTGGCTCCGTCAGCTTCAGGCCCGACTTCCAACGGAGGAAGTTAGACTCCACCAGGATGTCAACAAAATAGTAGCCGCGGTGGAGTTCTCAGCCGACACGACTCTACATGCTGCTAAGTTCTCGGCAAGGGCAATTGGATCATCGGTAGTAGCGAGATGGCTACTATGGCTAAAAAATTGGTCGGCTGACCAAAAACAAAAATGGAAGCTGGCATCATTGGCCTTCCAAGGCACCCAGCTTTTTGGAGACTCGTTGGCACCTGTTATCTCTGAAACTAAAGATGGCAAGAAAAAGATGACCTCGGGTTATAGAGCTTCGGACCGTAAGAAAACAACCACTTTTCGCAGACAGGCCTTTCGTACCTATGATGAGCCTTCGGTCAGTACCCAGAGATTTCCATCTTACTGGCAGGATGCTTCTTACAGACAGGACTACACCTATCGTCAGGACCGTCAACAGCAGCAGCAACGCTCTTTTCGTGGCAGACAGCAGGCATACAACAAGAAACCTTTCCGCAGTACCAGGGGCCAGCCATACAGGTGATCCAAGTGACTCTGGATCCAGCCCTCCCATTGGTGGCTGTCTGCGGTACTTCGCCGACCAATGGGACTCCACCACAGCAGACATCTGGGTGCGACAAACGATACGGCACGGACTAACGCTGAAAACCCACTTATTTCAACAAGCCGGCCTGGCCTGATACCAAAGGGTTAATTAATTTTAAATTTTAATTTTAAT
>JAEANM010003590.1:0-22143 GCA_017656035.1 Myanophis thanlyinensis
GAGAGGTCTAATAGGACCAGGACAGAAGAATGACCCCTGTCCCGAGCCCTCCAGAGATCATCCACCAACACGACCAATGCCGTCTCTGTGCTGAAACCAGGCCTGAAGCCCGATTTAAAGTTTAAAGTTTAAGCCCGAATTTCAAGTTTCTTCCCCTAAATCATCACATGCCACCCTCTTCTCTGATCCAATTAGGGTATCATCCAAGGGTCATCTTCAGGACCTCCCTCCACAGGTGCAGACTAGACATCCTTGATTCCCACGGGAAAGAATGCTGTAATGATAACACTCCCAACTAACTATCTAAGTCTAACCCCCATATACATTTTCTAAAGAATGGTGTGGTAAACCTGAAATGAAACTAACTAAATTCAAAGAGAATGAAGAAGAGAGAAAAAAGCATCTGCAAAATTTCTTTTGGGGCTTGACACCCTAATTCTGTCTTCAATGAAAGTCATTACAAGGGAAGTTCTTTGTGATTCAGATTCCCATAAATGAGCATCAATAATAGGTGAATATTGATTTTATTTAAAAAAAAGATCCAAGCATCTTTACTGAATGAGAACATAATGAGGAATTTCTCATCTTATGCCAAACAGTGTATGTAGATCTCTGGAAATGCAACTTCTGATAGCTCTTACTAATGTCAGCAGCCATTATTAGTGTTCAATATATCTACTGTACCTCTTGTTCTGCTAAAGCTGTCAGATAGCTTTTTTTCTCAAAAATACTTTGATATATCTAGAGAAAGTAGCATTACCCAGAAGGAGTAAACACTTCGTTTTTTCTCTAGAAGAAAAGAGAAACATAGTTAAAGGAGATTGAAGCGAAGATCCTTTCTCCTTTTTAATTTCATCTACTTTAATCTCTTAAAGTTCAGAAAGAGTTTTCGTGAAAAATATCTTCAGAGGGGGGCAGAGCTACTAAAAGAAATCAGCCTCCAAGGAAGCTAAAAACTAATTTACTCACAAGAGAGGAAATGATCTTATTATTTTCTCATTGCAATCTTTTCCCAACCCAATAGGTTGCTCTTCAGATGTGCTAGAATGGCATCTATTCACATCTTCCAATCCTCAGGAGGTTATCAATTTGCAGAAAGCTAGAAAAATAAGCAATTCAATAATAACCTCCTAGTAACAAATAGTATGCTTCCCCCGCTCCGCCCTGCTAGCTTTTGTATTTGGTGAGCTTTCTCTTGTTGTTGTTGTTGTTGTTGTAGTAGTTGCTATTTTACATATTTTAGCTCACTAGAAATAGGAGCTAAGGAAACAAGGACAACCACATCTGGGGTTGTGGTTGGATAGGAAATTAAGATGATACAGCTACAGAAAATCAAAGATATCAGATTAAATTTAATAGATGTAAATTTATCTTTGGGCAGGACGAGAAGTAGCATGGGAAAATCATTAAAGAGAGATACTACCTAGAAGTAAAGAGAAAATTCCTGACAGTGAGAACAATCAATCAACTTGGCTCTAGAAGTTGCAGTTGCTCCATCACTGGACCTTTTCAAGATGAGACTGGATAGTTATTTATCCAGAATTGTATGGCATCTCCTGCTCAAGTAGGGACTAGAAGACCTCCAAAGTTCCATCCAACCCTATTCTGCATTCTCTTTCACAACTTTAATGCTCTTTTTCCCATTTTCCCCCATAACAAGAATCCCATGAAGTAAGTTGGGCTATGAGAAAAAAAGAGGAGCGTTGAACACTGCGAGAACTTGTATTCATTGTGTTTCTCCATTCTCTATTTTTTGTTGGCTGTTGTCGTTGTCACCTGTTGTTTTGCTGTTGTTGTTGTTGTTTTACCTTTTGTTCATTGGTGCAATTGAACCGGCTTTACTACCGGTTCAGTGTGTGTGTGCTTTACAGGTGCGTATGCCAACCACACTGCCGTGTGGCACAACAAAATTTCCATTCCAGAGGCTTCCCAGATGTTTGGGAAGGCTGTTGGGGCACACTTAACAGTTGTTCTGCGCGACCCAGGTGAGTAAAAAACTAAATAATTGAAGGGAATATAGAAAAGGACAATGGCAGGTGGGAGGGCCCAAACATCGTCAGGAGCAGGGGGACGGGGCCAAGATTCATCGCCGCTACTGGTACGGCAGAACCAGTGTGTCTTAGCTAAATTTCACCACTGCTTTTGTTTTGTTTTGCTTTGCCTGACACTGCTCTTATTACCTTTTCACATTGGGAAATCTTTCTAGAATCAAGGAGTTACAAGACAACTTTTGGTAACTATTTGATTATTAACGTCTCTCTAAACAAAAAGTCTATCTCCTTACATGATTTGAGAAAATTGTATTGATCAACAAGGCATACCTCCCATTAGTTGTGTAGACCTGAGAAATGTATCCAAGCTTTGAGTCAATAAACTTGTGCAATTGTTGAACTGTAAACCGTTGCCTCCTTTAGTGCTTGCAATTATTGGAGACGGGAGTTCATTGGAGGGGAAGAGATAACTTCTGTACAGTTTCTTCCTCATCACAATTGCCCTTCCAGAAAATAAAAGAATCACTGTCAAGCTTCCTTCAGCTGGCAGCACAAAAGTCTTCAAGAATAGATTTCCAAGGACACAAAAGCTTAGATAATTAGGTTTATTGTAGAAAAAGCTATGAAGCCATTACCAAAGAGATCCAGTGACAATTACGTCTCCCAGGTAAACTATATCAAGAAGTTATGCCTCATTCTTTGGTCTGAATGTTGCAACAGGGTTTAAGTTTAAGGTGTGATCCTCAGGTTTTATCTATCTTATATTTTCATAAAAGATCTACTATCAGACTATTTATTTTTGACTGTGTGAACAGTCACCTCCATGGCTTGAAATGCCCCAGTGAAGTACCATATTTTTCGGACTATAAGACGTTCCGGTACAGTGAAGTGCCGTATTTTTCGGACTGTAAGACACACATTAGCCTTAGAGAGAGAAAAAAAACAAGAAGAAAAAAATCTGCCTCTGCGTCCCAGTATCCATCAGCATTCATCTGGCTAGCGTCCTTGCAGCAAACAGTAAACAGCAAACAGCCTGGTCAGGTTCAGCATGTTTTGCAGCCTCAGCACATGGCTCATTCAGGAATACCACCAATCAGCTGTTCTAAGTGGCAGGGATTACTTCCCGTTAACCACCACCCATTCACTGCTGCCCGATCACTGCCGCTGTCACCCGTTCACCACTGCCCAATCATACCGCCCATTCACTGCCATTGCTGCCACCTGTTCGCCAGTGCCCATTTGCCGCCTCCGCCACCATTCAGCACCTAGAACAGCTGATTTGTGGTATTCTGGGAGGCTGATCCAACCATCAACCAGCTTTGCTGCCAAGTCCACGAGTCATGAAGGAGCCATAATTGCCCAGCCCTGTTTTAGATGATTGTGTCCTAAACAGAGAAACAGAATGACCAGGTGTGGGCAAAAAAGCCATGTGAGTGGGGACAACATCTGATTTCATGCCAGACTTGGCAGCAAAGACTCCAGCATTCCCCTGCAGTGGCACCCTCTCCCTCCCATCACCGCAATATTCGGTCTATAAGATGGACAGACATTTCCACCCACATTTGTGGTGGTGGGGAGGGAGTGCATCTTATAGTCCGAAAATACAGATAAATTTGAACTCACCTAAATTTCCAAATGAAATATTAGTAATATTGCAGTAGTTTAGTTGGTGGTGGTGGTGGTGGTGGGGGTAGTGGTGGTGGTGGTGATGATGATGATGATGATGATTTTACAGTCAGCTTTCCCTGCAAAGCTTCCCATCATAGCAACCTTATTTTTCAACAAATAAATGTACTTAAATACATTTCCTGAAAGGAACAGATGGCAGGTTAATTACAATTATTTCCTTTCTTTATGGAGTGGGGGGAGGGGGTTGAAAGGATTTTTGTTATTTCAGGAACAATGGTAACTTATAAGAGAGAATACTGATAGAGTAATGCTGTTTACACTTTCTTCTTGGAGAAAGTGGGAATAAAAATGAGTCCTGAATCTATATGTTACTAAAACTGAAATGATGCATCATAGAGCAACCATTTTTGAATCGCCTAAGCATTTCACTACACACCGTACTGTGTAAGGCTCTGTACATGACAAATAAAATTTGAATTTGAAAAAATTTGAATCAGTGTATCTGAAATGAGGCTAACTTATAGAATGTATCCAAAATCCAAGATCCATGACTCCCATGGGGTTGAAATTTGGCAAGCCTGGGGCTGCTTCAATGCTGCTGTATCACTGCTGTCACAGAGTTGCCATTTCCAATGCTCCTTGCCAGCTTCCAACAAGGAAAGTCAAAGGGGAAGTTGGCATGCTGGCTCAGGAATCCTGGGAGTTGAAGTCCACAAGTCATGAAAGAGCCATAATTGCCCACCCCTGACCTAAAACATCACTAACGATTCTCTAATGGTTCATACTCTTCCATCTGTGTCCTCAAGAAGGTCTGTAGATAAATATGAGTTCGTTTCAAACTGATTTGAGAGTTATGGTGGGGTGGAAACTCTAGTGGTGTAGCAGTGTCCTTGGATTATTAGTCTGGATAGCTATTTCTATAATCATTGAAAGCACAGCTTCAATGCATCTTATAAGGTTCAACAGGAGAAGAGAAGAGCCACATTACCCTCCTGTCCAAATTTGGAAAGTTGCCACTAACTGGTTGATCATTTTGTCCCAAGGCACCCCACCTATGATATTTATGCCACGGCCAGTCATCTCTACTTGTCTATCATCATCTCTATTTTTATCTCCATTTGCATCACAGCAATTCTGGGTCAGCATAATGATGGCAGCTGGAAAGGAAAGTGGTGGAGGAGGGCTGTTGTCATATCAGAACAATTCTCCCCTCACCCTCTTCACGGACAGCTATTAGAACTGGCAAGTCCTATAAAGGAAGGCTGGGATGGCAGCAGTGGTGGGATGCAACCGATTTTACTACCAGTTTGGTGAGCATGTGCTTTGCTGCCGCATGGCTTCTAATCTACAAGTATTGAACTTACCGGAGGCATGGAAAACAGCTGTTCCGTGTGATTCAGCTGATCTACAAAGGAAAAAAGAAGGAGATATAGGACAGGCTAGGGAAGGGGTAGGTGGGGGGGGTCAAATACTCGTCACCACTACCGGTTCGCTAGAATCAGTGTGTCCAGGCTGAATACCACAACTGTACAGCAGCTTCGCTACCTTAGTAGTTCAAGTGAATCAAATGTCGCCTTGAAACTCGGGCACCAAGTGGCAAGGAGCTGAAAAGAACATAGTCCCTGAATCTGAGAGAGAATCGATATCTTTGCAAAGTGGCTTCCCCTCTCCCTTCCACCCACAATATATAAACCAAAAGTATTTTAGGCAGTGAAAGGTATTTATTAAGGGGGGGGTTAATGTAAATCTCAATCTACATCCATCTGATATTTTTGTTAGACACATCATGAAGCAATGAATCAAATAATAGAAGATGTTTATTCTAGATAACTTTCTACAAGGGGCAAATTTATGAGTTACATCATTCCTTTTCTCACCTGATACCAAGATCTTTTTTTTAAAACTTGCAAATGTATTCAAGGTCTTCCGAATACATTCCCATTTTCTAGCTTTTGAAAAGGCTAGTTAGTTCTTTGCACTTCAAAAGAAATGGCCTTGGCTCAGAGGAAAAACACAATCTCCTTTAAAAAAAAGAAGAAGAAGGCAGGCTGCCATGCTTATATACTAATATCATCTTTTTAAAAATGTTAATAATGAAACTTGAGGTTCCAGGTATCACAAGGCAAAATGAAATTGACACAATCCTGTCTAAACCCCCCACTTCTTTTACAAAAGGTCAGCAGTGCCTGAGTTATCGTGGCTTCTTTTTTTTGAATGCCAAGCTTCCCAAAATTCAGTAGAAGCTTATACATTTTAGAAATTACATGTTCATCCTTAGCACATAATTCAATTTCAAGTTTTTGTTGTTCAATTCCAAATGCCTTTTTTATCTTCTTTAAATCTTTCTCACAACCATATATGTCAGAAACGCTGGAGACCAAATCCTCCTTCAGTTGGTTGCTCTTTTGACTTCCTCTTATATTCTCCAAATGGGTGGTTTATCCTGGAGGAGTGTGTGATGTTAGCAAAAGTAATGTCATTTCAGAATAGGAGGAGAAATAACATCTTTTGAACAATGCAAGAGCAACACATGGATGTAAGATAAAGAAACAAGTACAGTAATCAGCCAAAAAGTAGGCAAAGACATTCCTAAGCAATTCCATGCCTAGTGTTATGTGCACGCTGACTAGATACCAAGTAAAGCATAAAGGAGTATTTGATAATAGTTCTGTATCTCTGTTGCCCAACCTTGTTTACTCACTTCGCTTGGGCTCTTTTAATAAAGAAAAACCTGGTATTCCACATATGGCATCTTCTTTCCTGGTTTGGAACTAATGTTAGGTTCTTCAGGAAGTACTACCCAAAAATGTAGGGCGGGCCTTTGGCAGAATCTGCCTTATGTTTTTGATCAGGGCACAATGGCTCAGCAGTTAAAGACACTGAGCTTGTCAGCTGGAAATCTGACAGCCCAGATTCGAGACCTGAGCACCGGGTGAGCTTCCGTTCCTGCCCACTTAGCAGTTCAAAAGCATGCAAATGCAAGTAAATAAACAGGTACCACTTCAGCGGGAAAGTAACAGCGCTCCATGTGTCTCAGTGTATGGTCACATGATCACGGAAAAGTCTTCAGACAATGTTGGCTCCCTTGGCTAAAAATATGGAGATGAGCACTACCTAGAATCAGACATGATCGGACAAGGCGAAAGCTTTTCCTTTTTTTAACATGACGTTGCTCCATTCACCTCCATCCCAGTATTTCAAAATTCAGCTCAACAAAAGAAGAAGGCATTTCCCCTAATGGTTTTACAACAAGGGGCTGGCTGAGGATGACACAAATCAAGAGTCCAGTGGGATGTAAAAGCACAGACACATTTTCTGCCACCTGCTCTACCAAGGCAGAAGAAAATCCAGTGAGTTTCCTCATCTATCTTCAATAGAAATACTGGGGAACAGCAGCCATCAGGATGATTTCCTTCGACAATCTGGGTCACATATTATTTAAATATCATAAAGCAGCACTGTTTTTAAAATGTAGGCTTTTCTCTCCTGGTGTCTCTAGAATATAAAAGAAAGGATTGTTCTACATATACAAATATTCATGAATTACGTTACTCTGATGTTTATCATTCTTTCTTGGTTATAGATAAGTAAACACAATGAAATCCAGCCTCGTTTACTGTCTACATTTGTAGGGCTATATTTTGGTTTTTATTAGAGGTTTTCTTTCTAAAAACAAAAACATGGTTTACAAGATGGAACTGGACTTGCATATACAGTATAACATTAAACCATAGTTTATAAAATGAGTCGTGATGGTTGAGTTCAGATATTGCTTTAAGTAAAAATAAATCATACCTTGGCTTAGTCAAATGGATAGACTAAGCCTGTAGCTTAGCATAGTGCCACAAATACTTTCAATATGCTTACAATTATCTTATAAAATTAATTCAACAAATAAACAAAATATTTTAGAAGTTACATCCCTCACTGCTCAATGTGAAAATATTACCTGCCTCTAGTTTTAAGTTTCCTATTCATTTGGTTTGGTTTTGCTTTTAATTTTATGTCCAACCTTCTTAGCAAAGTTTTCTAGGCAATGAGAAAGTTTAAAATATGGAAGGATAACCAAGCAGGATGTCACAGCATTTGAGGTTGTTAGAAGTTTATTATTTCTTTAAATAGGAATGTTTCCTTCTATTTTCCCAACTATGAAGGTCAACAGGAAATATTTTTTTCTTACATATAGATAGAAAGAAATATGCTACATGCATGTTTACTGAAAAGAAAGCTTTACATTTAGTTAAATTCATTCCTTAAATATAAGTATTTATGATGGGATGCAATTTTCTACAAAGGAGGCTTTGGGAATGACAAAACATCATATTTTTGCCATTTGTGCTTTCATTTGCATATTGACAAGTAATCTGCTTTCCATTTTAATAGGTAGTTATAAAGCCAGTTATAATCATTGTTTCCTGGGATATGCTGTGCCGAATGCACTCTGTTGGAAACCATTTGTGAAACCAACAAAATGAGAGATGTTTAGATGGAGCCTTTTAGTTATTGCGTTTGTTTTCTGGCAGTTTAATTGTATGACTGTCAGATGAATCACAGATAACATGGGCTTGTTCTTTTGCAACATCCCTGCTGAAAATTCTAGAAAAGTTTTGCAAAGTATTTGAAATTGAATGGTTAAACATGAAGGGAACCTGGAAACTCCAAGGTTTATACTGAGGACAAGGGAAGGGAAAGGAAGCATTTGAAGAACTAGATGGGTATGAATAAAAAAAAATGGATTGACATCGATGTTACAGGCTGTGCAATAAGTATGACATGTCTAGTAAAAATGATAACCCTCCAGAAATCTTGAATTACAAGCACCACATCCCACTTGAAGCCTCATCTCAAATATGTTGTGTATTTTTAGGCATTGCACTTTGTAATTCATAGAAATGAAGTTTCAGAGAAGAGCAGTAAGACAGCCCTTATGAACAAAAGACACACACACACCCCAATGGATACATGGTGAGGAGGACACATTTAGCCTTGAGAGAAAAAGTCTGAGGAAAAATGAGATGTACTCTTTTTTGGAAGAAATGTTCATTTGGGTTCAGTTCCATGTAGGGAGAAAGACACTGGAAACATGGAGGCTATTTGGAAAGATGGTTTATTGGTGAACAAGTCCACATGGTTTGAGGTCCTGGGCAAAATGAACATATGGTTGAGAGAGAGGAATAGATTTATACCCTCCGTTGGGCTATGATCTTTCTTCCTGTTCCTGTGGCAAAGGGCACGTATCCTGATTGGTTGTAGACTCCCATGTGGCCATGGGGCTTTGTTTGTGCCATGTGGTGAGTTCTGCTAGATGGGTGGAGGACTAATCCCATCACCCTGAGGGCCATGTCTTAATCCCATCACCCTGGAGATGAAGGGGGGGGGCAGGGAGCTGTAGGGAGTTGCTTTGTCTTTAAAAACAAGTTTCTCCTTTTCTCATCCAGGGAAGTATAATATTCTGCCTTTTTAAATTTCCTAGAATATTTCATTCTTCTAAGAGAAGGGTGGCTGCTAACTTCCAACATCTTTAAATACCTGAAAATATTGTACACAGAATGAGACCACGTCCTCTATATTTATTATTCTTCTGTTTGCCTATCCTGATAGGCACATAATGATGGGCTTGTGTTACAATTAAGCATGTTGGGGGGGTGGATATCCTCCCTAACAGAGAGAGCATCTGGAACAGACAAGTGTTAAACTTCTTTGCTGGATGTGCTGAAGCAGATTCTAAACAAGGGCTGCTTTAATTTGTACTCCTGCACTGAACATGGGATAATGGCCTCCTCCATGGACCTCTTATCATTCGCCATCTAAGTTAATGGAAACTCAAACTCACGGCTTTGGATGGCTATCAGTGATCATCCATGATTTAAAAAAACATATGCAGATTTTAAAAAGGAGAACATGTTTCACTGCTGAAACTGGTTTCACTTCCAGGTATGTTTGAGAACTGAAATCGGTGGTGGTTGAGTTAGCTATCCAAGAGATACTCCTTGAGCACACAAGGATTACACAGTCTATTCTAATCCAATCCTGGTGCTAGAGCAGGCATGTCAAACTCATAGTCCCCCGAGGGCCATATTGTCACATTTGAGTTATGATGAGGGCCGCACTCTCTTCAAGTGGCTGGGCTTGCCCTCGGCAACTCAGAGGGTGGCCTGTCTTGCTCTTGGGATGGCAGGACAAGCAGAAAACACATGCCACTGGTGGCAGTGCAGGTGGGGTTACAAGCGCTGGCCTCGCCCAACTGGCTCCTCTGGCCAGGCTAAGAAGGAGTTGCTGTCGCTCCAGGGGAGAGGCGTTTCTCTTGCAACTTGCCCAGGGAGCCTTGGAAGCTTTTTTGCTTATTTGTTACATGTCTAGACTGCCTTTTCAACAGTGAACTTAGGACAGCATGTAGGGTTCTCCTTCCTGTTTACTCACTTACTTAATTTTATTTATTGATTTAAAATATTTTACCCTGGCTTTCTGCTCAAGAAGGATCCAAGGTGGTATGTAAAACTTCTTCTGTGCGGGCCACGAGTGCACTTGCAATGAGCCACATGCGGCCCCCGGGCCGCATGTTTGACATGCCTGTGCTAGAGCATTAAAACCAGTCCCTGACATTCTTTGCTTTAATGCAGGGGTGTCAAACTCATGGCCTGCAGGCCTGATGCAAACCACTATGTGGTCAGATCCAGCCCACAGGGCTGTCCTGGAAAATATAAAGGATCAGACGGCATCGCTTCAGCCCGGTCTACCCAATGCGAAAAAGAAACATCGGGCCAGCATGGCTTTGGCCTGGTCTACCCAGTGCAAAGAGGAAACATGCCAGCAGTTTAGGGAGTGACATCAAGCTGGCCATGCCCATCAAGTCAGCAACACCCACCTGGCCCCCTGAGGTCAACCACAGCCCTGGTGTGGCCCTCAATGAAATTGAGTTTGACACCCCTGCTTTAATGGGTTGTATACCCTGCCCAACAAAGGGGTGCTACCCCCTCCAAAAAAAAACAAGATCTGTGCACCTAGTACACTTTGTTATGCTAACTAGCTACACATAATGTAACTTTTTTTTGTAAGTAACAATATCTCCATTTCATAGCAATGGTAGAAAAACTTGCAATCCTTGAGTGTTTCTAGGAAGAAGGTGTAATTCCCTGGGGATGCCATGTTCCGCAATGTGCTTCTGGATGGCTTCATGTCTTTGCCAGGTTTTTATTAGTATCCAATTAGAAATAAACATTTAAGACTTGTACAGGACAGGAGGCTTATGTGTATTAAGGTTGGAGTTTTCAATTCATTTTCAAAAGAAGGATCAAATAGATTTTCAAAACCTAGAAGCAAGTTAGGACTATTAGAAGGGGTGCATTACTTCTCCATATAGATGGTCTTCCCTGCCATTCCCTTCTGTTGTAATAAACTGAGTTCACACATTGTGTCAAACAACGCCTGTCTTGCTTTAGCCACTGCTTGCCAAATAAAGGCTAAGTTTTCATGTTCTAAGCCAGAATTAAATGATCCATGTGATGACTATATGACAGGTAAAATGAACACTGTGTAGACAAAGCAACCCAGTGTAAGCCTCGCCCTCCCATCTACCCCAAATGTAAAGCTACTTTCTACTGTGGGTTAATATACCTTTATGATGACCACTATTAATAGAAGAAAATGGGGTATGAGAGAAGAGTGTTGAGAGACAGGCAACAAGAAGGGAGGGGAGAAGAGTAACAGAAACAGCACATGGCTAAAACTTTGTAGACTAAATGCGGCCCCTTAAGTCTAGAGAGAATAAAGAATATGGATGGATCAGAAGAAAGCCAGATGGCTTGATATATTTTTTTTTTAAGTTTACTGATCGATTGCAGTAAGCTCAAAATGTTGTTTGCATCATAAAAAATAGCAAGTGGCATCATATCTAGTAATTTACAAAGCCAGACTTAAAATGCCTGATGGATGACGATGATGATGATGATGATGATGATGATGTTTTGAGTACCTTCAATTCAGCTGGGACTCTTGCAGTGTGGAGTAGTCTCTGCAGGGTTTTTTGCAAGTGACTTGTTATTGCCTTCTTCTCATGGCTGAAAGAGAGAGGCTCATCCACAGTCACCCATCTGGCTTTGTGCCTAAGGTGGAACTTCATAAGTGCATGGCACAACAGAGGAGAACAAATGCATCAGGACTAGATTCAACCGGCCATTTGCATTTAAAAAACACAGACCACTCATTTGAAGATAGCAAAGTCCACATTTTGGACAAAGAGGACTGCTGGTTTGAAAGAGAGATCAAAGGGATATGACATCATCTATCTCCAATCTACATCACAGTCCTTTCAACAGTTCCAAAAAGGCGCCATACCTATTTGCACCACTCAGGTGACCCTGATGACAGATAAACCTCCAGGTGACCAGCTGTCTGCAAGGACAATTGGACTACGTATAAATCCTTTCATTCCCCACTATCCAGTCAGAGCTGAAGAAGCTTCTTGGATGAGATCTTCAAAGAAAAACCAGAAAGTCCAATTACCTTTTGAAAAAAGCACCTTTGGAACAACTAGAACTTACAGACTCCAAATTACTAACCCTGTTCCTTTAACCATTACACCCAAGGTCTCTCTCACAGATTAAAATCTAAACCAAATCAATCAAACCGCATTATGGCTTAGTCCTAATTCTGGCATACAATTTACAAATATCCAAAACTTTCACCTACAATTTAAACACAGTTTTTAATATATTGTGTAGGTTAGGATTATAATAAAATTGAGTGATGAAAAATAATTCAAGTCAATTGTGAGATATAAACATATTTTGCAATGAAAAGAATTTTTTCTCATACTGAATTCACTTTTCACTCCACTCTATTTATTTGAAAATATTGCATTGTTGCCTAAAAAATAAGTTTGTTAGCCATCGTCATATGCTTATAGAAACTCAGACATTTGCTGTTCAGACCCCAAAAAAATCCATTGAAGTTAAATTTTGGATAAATCTACTTAACACTGCTGAAGCCACAGATCTAAATCCTGTAGCTATACATTTATTTACCTTTGAAAAAAGGTTGGTGTTATCTAGAGATTCTTCTTAATACGCTGTAGTTTAAACGTTGTTTTAAAAAGTGTTCGTTCTTTGAAAAAACAGGTTGTTCAAAACATTAATTTGATATTATGGATGAGTTCTATAGCTTTTCATTTAGACCTGAATAATGGCATTATCATGAGCTCAAGGACACATTTCACTTTTGAACAAAAAACCTCACAATGTTTATGGCAATAATGCTTCCACTATACCCATTTATTGCAGGGCCAAAAGAAGATGTTGTTTCAGGAAAAATTCAGAGAAAATCAAGATAGTTTCTAGGATGAGTAGCAGTTTAGTATTCATATTGAATCACGAGAATCAATGCAGATTCTCTTTTGGTTCATTTGTTTATAACAGGCTTAGCTTTGGAAAGAATATGTGTTTATAATGTTTTTTTTTTCCTTCTGAGCCCAGTTTTATTAGCTGTTTCCCAGAAGAGAAGCAATTCACTCAAAATGCATCAGGAACTGTGGAATTGCTCTAATAAATTTTGTAAGCTCAAAGGAGCCCAGTGTTGACTTTGATAAGGCTTAACAAAATTTCAGTTATATTTATTTTAGTTTTTCCGAAATTACCTTCATACCAGAAGTACCCAGTGCAGAATAATCCTTGCCATTCATTCTGCTAGCTAACATGAAAAGTTCACAAGTTTATTTTCCCTCATTATCATGAGTCAGAGTTTTTCATTGGCCGTTCTTTAGACTAAGATGACATTCACATTCCGAAGTAGAATTATAATTATAGCATGAAGAATCTGACCATCAGTTGTTAGCGTTCCCTGTACTTCAGACTTCACCCCATATATCTTTTCCATCTTCCAAGTCTTGTTTCTTCTTCTCAGCAATTGAAGTGATCTCCCTCTCCCATCAGAAAGCTCCAGTTTAAATTTCTTGCAAAGTCCCCAGTGTCATCTGAGAACTTATTTATTCGATCCTGTAATTAGGTTACCTGTTCCGCTTGTTTACCTTTACACTCTGTTTCTTCGCCTCCAGCTAATGACAAGCCCTGAACATCCAAATTCTTAGCAACTAGGTTGTCCCTTGCTTCCCATGACAAATCTTGACCTGTTTCTGCCATTTTTTTCTCATTTCCCTAACTTCAGCTGCACCCCCCTGGGTTGCCCTTGATTTGTTGAACACGCTTTAGCATTCTAGTTTAGATATAATATTAAATTGCAAAGACTGGATTTATTGTACCCAATCAAAATGTGGAGGTCTGCTTGCAAATGCCTGTATAAAGCATGATTTGTGGCTCAGGGTCAAATACAGTGTGAACCCAGCCATGGAAGGTTTGCGGCTAAAACAAATGTGGTTTTATGTGACTGTATGTGTGGACCCAGCCATTGAATTAATATAATAATGGCTCAAAGAGATGATGGTCAAAAAAAGTCTAGAGAGAATCCTGTGTGCTCCTAAAAATCAAGATGGCAACTGATGGTGCAATCGATTTTTAGGATTGATCCTGCTATTGTAACTACCATCTTGATTTTTTTTAACCATTCTCTGCAGACATCCCTACTCCAATGCATTCTTCAGGAAAATGTCATATGAGAATTATTGAACTCAGGAGAGCTGTCATTGGTTTACAACTAAGCAATGTTCAATTTAACGGATTAACAGAGTTGGAAGGGACCTTATCGGTCTTCTACTTCAACCCCACCCACCCATCCAAGCAGAAGACTCTACACCATTTCTGATAGATGGGAGTCCAGTCTCTTCTTGAAAGCCTTCAGTGATGAAGCTTCCACAACTTCTGAAGGCAAGCTGTTCCATTGATTTTCATTGTCAGAAATTTTCTCATTTCTAGGTTGAATCTCTCCTTGATCAATCTCCATCCATTATTCCTTGTCTGGTTTTCAGGTGCCTTGGAAAACATATTGACCCCTTCCTCTCTGTGGCAGCCCCACAAATATTGGAACATTGCTATCATGTCTCCCTGGTCCTTCACTATCATGTCTCCCTGGTCCTTCACTTCACTAGATTACCCATGCCAATGGTTGAACATGCAACCATTCATTGTTTGTTTTAGCCTCCAGTCCCATAATTATCTTGATTGCTCTTCTCTGCACTTTTTCTAGAATCTCAACATCTTTTTTTATAGTGTGGTGACCAAAACTGAATGCAGTATTCTAGGTCTGGTCTTACTAAGGCTTTATAGAGTGGTATTAGTACCTCACTTGATCTTAATAGTATACCTCTGTTAATGCAATTTATGATTGCATTGGCTTTTTTGGCTGCCGCCACACACTATTGGCTCATATTTAATTGGTTGTCCACTAAGACTCCAAGATCCCTCTCACAGTTACTGCTATTAAGCCTAGTTTCACCTAGTCTATATGTGTACTTTTTGTTTTTCTTGCCTTTACTTTTCTCTACATTAAATTTCATTTTATTAGATAGGGCTGGTATTCAAGCCTGTTAAAATCCATCTGGATCTTGAGCCTATCATCTAAGGGTGCTGGGTAATTCTGCCAGTTTAATATCATCGCAAATTTGATAAGTTCTCCTTCTATTCCCTCTAAGTCATTTATGAAGATGATGAAGAGTACTGAGCCTAAGATGGAACCTTGTGGTACCCCACTGATTATTTCCCTCCATGTAGACATAGTACCATTAAGGACTACTCATTGAGTACACTTTGTCAGCCAGTTACAAATCGATCTGGTGGTGATGTTGTCTATTCCATATTTTTCTAGCTTACCAAGAAATAGATTGTGGTCTACTTTGTCAAATGCCTTGCTGAAGTCTAAGGATATTATGTCCACAGTATTTCACTGGTCTAATTTAGTCAAAACGTTGAAGAATGAAATAAGATTGGTTTGGCATGATCTGTTTTTAACAAACATGTTTGTATCTATTCTGAAGCTGACATATGTGTAGAAATGTTTTAATTTAGTAATTTCCTATTCTTCCTAAAGTCTTATAATTCTGTATTTCTCTATGGGGAAATATGGGTGCTTCAGGTCCACCATTCTTTAGCAGTAGTAAGGGGGAAGGTAGAGATAAGGGGGTATTATTATGGTTAAGTGATATTCTTTTCCGTGGGAACAGGGAAAGTGTCTGCAGCTGTCCAAAGGTGGAGTTTTCAGTCATCAGACCAGATGGAGTGTGAAGTGATTGGAGAATGTGACTATGGGGGGACGTTTCAAACATTTACTTTTACTGGGTGTAATTCCGGGGTTTGGTCAGATCCAGAATTACACCAGACCTTGCCAATTTGATATGTTCCTAATAAAAGGGACTTTGTTTTGAAAATGATTTCCTCAGAGAGTTTTCAATGGGATGTATTACTTGGAAGCCTGACACCATGCTGACTTCTAATTATTACTTTACTTGTTTCTAGATGTTGGCAGATCTATTTTTTTATTATATTTTCCAGTATCTTCCCAGGTATTGATGTTAGGCTAATTGGTCTGTAGTTTCCTGGGTCTGGGTTTTTTTTTTTTCCTTTTTTGAAGATGGGAACCACATCAGCTCTTTTCCAGTTCTCTGGTAGGTGATTTATTCCTCATAAGAACTTATTTCTCATGAAAATCTGTACCACCACATGAGGTTTACATTTTGGAGACCATGTGATTTAATCAAACATGACAGTCCACTATGGGTCACTCAGATCATAAAAATTAGAACAGCCACATGCCCAGCTATTTGTTTGGGTTTTGCTTTAGCCAAACTAAATGATAGTGAAAACAAACCATGGCTTAATAGAAAATGTGAACCCCCATCTCTTTCTACGCACACAGATTCAATGAAAAATTCTCACTGCTCTTTCTGCTTATGAAATTGGCAATCATCCTGCAAACATTTATATTTCCTGACCTCAAGAATGATGGGCAGTACAATAAGATCAATACCACTAAATCAGAATGTTACAATATTGACTTTTCAGAGTGAAATAATATATTGTAGGCACAAGGGACAAATGGCCTCAGCAGTCCTGCACATTAATGAAAGTGCATACAGAGTTTATTTACAGAAGCACAACTGTTATAAAGCAGTATCTGAATAGGAAATATTGGCATCATGGTAATTCATTTATTCTGATACTGTGCACTAATGTGCAATATTGTGTCACAGCTTTCATCAGGACAACTGGCTCCTATCAAGATACAAACCATCCTGAGACCTGCTTTGGTTTATGAGATCACTACATCACAGGTTTTCTAACCTTACATGGCTTCATTGTCACCCAGGGTTATACCAGAAAAGCAGAGAATGTCTCAAGGGGCCCATGATTTTTTTCCCACTTCTGTAATCATCCAGCCACACTTTCAAAAATGTCCTTGTCAAAATCATTGCTGAAGCATTTCAGAATTGAAGAAAGGGGTTTCCAAAGCATATTGAATTTCTAAATATTGCTACTGGTGCATAATCTCCCAGATACTTTTGACTGGATATTGGTGTGTTGCACAGTCAGTCAGTTGTTTAGACTGGATTTGGCATTTCTGTCAGTCTGTCAAGTCCTTGTCAAGGGCCTGGGATAGGCAGATGTTGTTGTGTAATGCTGTTAAAGGTATTGTTGCAGGATGTAAGCTGTTCAAAGCAATGCTGTCTATTGCAATTGACCTGTGGTGATTTTGTCACAGTCGATGATATTCAAATGGTGGTTCCAGATGTTTTGGGATTACACTATTAGTATTATCTTTGCTCTCTTTTGACACAGTTGTTCTTCTTCTTGTAGTAATAGTAGTATTTCTGTGACATTGGCCGTAGTAGTAAAAAGTCTGTAGTGATTTTCCGTCGTTCTGGTCATGGTTATCCCAAAGGTGCTTTTTCAGGAGGCAGCTGGACTTTCTTGTTATGTCTTTGAAGACATTTTGCTTCTCATCCAAGAAGCTTCTTCAGCTCTGACTAGGATGGTGGGGAATGGAAAGATTTATATTCCTTGCAGACAGCTGGTCATTTGCATCTTTTTTGAGGGTCATTGAAGCACTTGGGATGTTTATCTATGCAATTTAGGATGAACACCCTTAGAATGGTGTGGGAGTATGAACAGATTTCCAGAAGAGAAAAAAAATTGAAGTCTACAGGAACCAAGAGCACTACTCAGGTGACTCTAAGGACACAGATAAACCTCAATGACCCTCAGAAAGGATGCAGATTACCAGCTATCTGCAAGGAATATAAATCCTTCCATTCCCCACTATCCTATCAGAGCTGAAGAAGCTTCTTTGATGAGAAGTGAAACATCTTCAAAGAAAAAATAAGATAATCCTCCTGAAAAAGCACCTTTGGGACAGTAGTAGTAGTAACAATAGTAGTAGTAGTAGTAGTATTTCTATGACATTGACAGTATCCCTTTTTTTTGTTTTTTCAGTATCCGCCTGTTTATTTTATCATGTTCACATATAACTACTGTAACTACTTGTATCTGTAAGGTTCAGATCATAGTCCTCTGTTTAAACCGAATCCCCTTGGTTTCCTAATGTTACTTCTTTTGATTTTGACATAGCATGTTTGTTTAGAGATATTAACAAATGGCTAAATCAATTCTGCTCTGGAAAAGTTTGATAGCAAGACGTAAAATTATTGACAGCGTAAGTCCTGTTGACTGATTTGAGGAGACCTGTTACAGTTTACTCATTCATTGGGTTTCATGTTTATATAAGAATTATATTTTTGCAGCCCAGGTCTGGTAACCAGAGTCAATAAGAGATAACAGGGGATAAAATCCAGCACATCTAAAACTACCAGATGGAGAAGCATTCCCATTAATTACTATTTCAACTGTATAAGATTAAGTCTTTTGGCAGAGAAGAAGAGAAGAGTGGACCTCACTGCTCACAAGATGTATTGTAGAGGAATGATGAGAAAACCTTGACAAAAATATGCAGAAATTGTTAAAAGAGATAACTGTTATAAGAGACAAGTCTTCTTCACCTTCCGGGTGCAATTCAAGGTGTTGGTTCTCACTTTCAAGGCGCTCCATGGCTTGGGACCCGGGTATTTACGGGACCGCTTGTTCCCACCATCAGCCTCCTGCCGACCTATGCGTTCCCACAGGGTGGGCCTCCTTGGGGTTCCATTATCTGGATGGTGTCATCTGGCAGCCCCAAGGGTTCGAGCCTTCTCTGGGGGGGGCACCCTCCCTTTGGAACGAATTGCCCCCAGAGATCCAGACCATCACGGACCGATGGACCTTCCGGCGCACATTAAAAACCTATTTGTTCCAACAGGCCAGTCTGGCCTAAGTACTATTGGTTGGGGGTTTTAAATTATTTTTAAATCAGTTTTTTAAATTTGTAATTTCTAACTGTTTTAAATTTTTAAATTTCTAATCTTTTATATCAGGTTTTTAATTTGATCAGCCACCTAAATTAGTTAATTTTAATCTGTTTTTAACTGTCATCTATGTTGTATTTCTTTTAGATGGCTGTACACCACCCCGAGTCCTTTGGGAGAGGGGGCAGTATAGAAATTAAATTAATAAATAAAAATAAATAAATAATAAGTCTGTCTGAGGAAGGGAAGGCATGAAACACAAATTCAGAATAATCCTGCGTTGATTCCCTTTGGCTTAAAAGAGGACAGCTATATACAGCTTACAACAATAATGTAGCATTCTTTGAATCCATTTGTCAGGGAAATCCACAGGATATGGCAAAAATACTTTAAATATTAGCCACAATGTTGCAGTGTTGCCACCATCTTGATTTGGTTTTTAGAGTAAGTTGCAGACACTCCTGTCTTGTGTTGTGTGTCCCCTGATGACTTGCATACTGCAAAGGGCTAATACAACAGGAGGTATATCTGTCCAGATTGATTTAATAGCAACTGTAAAGGTAAAGGGTTTCCCTCGCACATACGTACTAGCTGTTCCCGACTCTAGAGGGCAGTGCTCATCTCCGTTGCTAAGCCAAAGAGCCAGCATTACCTGATGACCATTCCATGGTCATGTGGCCGGCATGACTAAATGCCAAAGGCGCATGGAGCACTGTTACCTTCCTACCAAGGTGGACCCTATTTTTCTACTTGCATTTTTTACATGCTTTCAAACTGCAAGGTTGGCAGAATCAACAGTAGACATTAATAAGGATGGTCTTCACAGAGGTGAACCAAATCCATTTTCAAAGCATTGGGAGAAAAACACAGGTGAAGCCCAAAGCAAGAAGACAGATGCAAGTGACCTAGGCAGATAGCACCTTCATTCACAATGATGGAGGAAGGTGTATAAGATGGAGGAAAGTGAAATGCAGTCAGATTTGCACATTTGTGTTCCCATAGTCAACATAACGTTCTAGCCTTTTTGTGAAGTTGATTTTCATTTTTGGCCTACATAGTAGGACTCATAACAGCTATCTATGGAACTCAGTTGAAGGAGCCTAGATGAAGCATTGCTAACTAAGTGAAGGGACGTGTGATACGCCACCCCCCTCCTACCAATTCTTGCTTAAAATAAAGGCAACAGAAAATGAAAAGGGTGCATGGCATAGAAATGGACTGGCACTCCAGCTCTGCAGGAAGTTGTGAATAATTGCATACTGATTTGCATCTAAATTTATCTGACTAATGAACACTTTTGTGAATAAATAAGGCAACTAAGGTCTTTGCTGTCCTGACTCATTGTCACATGCTCATTCTATCCCATGACATCTGATAAAGTTATACCATGTCAAATGCCACATTGAAACCACATTGGTTGCCTCATTTTTGCATTAGTATCCATTACATTCTTACTTGTAACCAGAAGAACTGGGCTTTTTTGGCTTTAGAAACAATTCAATTTCCCATCCCTAATCTTTCTAAGGTATACTTCAATCTAGCCCCAAAACGCATAGGTAAGAGGGAAAATGCCATAAATATATGTCAGTAGATTGGTATTTCACACACAATATATTTTGCAGTTTCTTAGAGGCAGCAGATATAGACCTGATTGATACATCACCTTTATTGTATACTCATGGTTTGTCATATCAGCTAGAATTAATTTGATATAGACACTCCACTATTTA
The DNA here is from genome assembly GCA_017656035.1 of Myanophis thanlyinensis. Taxonomy (NCBI): domain Eukaryota; kingdom Metazoa; phylum Chordata; class Lepidosauria; order Squamata; family Homalopsidae; genus Myanophis; species Myanophis thanlyinensis. The sequence continues at coordinate 20,628 of JAEANM010003590.1, forward strand.
TTCTCCAATCATCTCACCAAATAGCTGGTTGACAATTGTAAGTTTGGTTGTTTCTCCAGTTATAACCTATTTTCCTCCAAGAAGCTCTTGGACCAGGACTGCACACTATGCTCAATATGAGTTAAATGGCTAAACCATAATTGGTTTGGTTCATACACTCTGTTAAACCCTAAACCATTGTTACTGTTTTAAGGAAACTGGGCTCAATTATTATTTATTAAATGTATATGCCACCTGAGTCTCAGCAACTCTAGGCAATTTATGAATTATTTCAAAATAAACAAGACAATGAAAATGACAGAAAACAGAAAAAAGTTAGAGATCAACCAACATGCTAAGCTCAAACTTAGGGCAACGTAGGGTTCCAGTCAGCATATATTCACATAAGATCTATTCACATTTTCTAGGACCTCACTATTTCGAGAGATGGTCAAGTAACAAGTGTTTACATAGTTGAGTGCAGACTTACATCAGAGGTAGTCTTCCTTCGTGTGACCACTCATCTATTTGTTTCCACAAAAGCAAAGTACCTGATAATCTATGACTCTTGATAATATGAAAACTAATGCACATGCCACTTGTTGGAAGAAATCAAATCAAATCAAATCAAATTTTATTCATCACATGCACAGACATACATAGTACGAAATGCAGTGAAATAGATATCTGGATTCAGTTCCAAGTAGGAAGAAAGACACTGGAAACATGGAGGCTGATTGGAAAGATGGTTTAATGGTGAATAGGACTACATGGGTTTGAAGTCCTGAGTAGTTGACCACATGGAGGAGAGAGATTTATACCCTCTCTTGGGCCTTGCCCTTGAACTTCCTGTTCCTGTGCAAGAAATGTATTCTATTAGTTGTCAGACTCTCAGGGGGCTGGGGGGGGGGGTTGAGAGCTGAGGTTGTCTGTGACCAGGCTTGGTTGAATCTTGCTGAATGATGCAATGAAGAGCAATTTCCTATATGGCTGAATGGTTTTGCCTTGAAGGATAATCCCATCATCCTGGAGCTGAGGTCTTTTGTTTTGCAGATAGACTGGTCCAGTCTTTTGTCCTGTAGATAAGGTGGCACCAAAGTATCTGCTGGAGGCAGGGAGCTGAGGCTGGATTTCTGTTTCCTTTAAGATTTTTGTTTTAGGGGAAATATTCTGCCTTTTTAATAATTCCAAAAATACTTCATTCTTCTAGGAGAGGGGTAGGTGCTAACTTTCTACACACCATATACATAAAGATGTATACGTACAGTATATCCTTTCAACAATGTTGGAAGGAAGGGCAAACCTTATTTACAGATTATTACAGGATGAGAACACTTAGCAATTCTGCTGGCTTCTATTTAACTTCTAACCAGCTACAATTCCAAGAACCTTTTTGTTTTATTTGGGAGTCAAGAGGCTGGAGGCATCGGTTGAGTGACAAAACAGCTCTTTATTGTAAGCAGCACAAGCGATAACAAGAACAGTATGTACAGGGAATTTGGCTTCTTATATACACTTTGAATGGCGCGCCTCAGCC
>JAEANM010003591.1:0-22143 GCA_017656035.1 Myanophis thanlyinensis
AAATAAAAATAAAAATAAAAATAACAATAATGCCTGAACTAGGCTAGGTCTATCACCTACAAGTTGAGTTATTCAACCAATCTCCCTAGTCACCTCTGTTTTTAAAATACTTTTAACTGATTTCAGCTCATGCTGGTTTTTTGTTTTGTTTTGTTTTGTTTTTGTAAAAAGAGCCTGCACTCCTCAGTAAGGAGCTTTTCTTTTTTAAAAGGGTATGGGGAGTGGAGATTAAGCGCCTAGCCTCTGACCTTAATTCAGCATTGTTGTAATAACAATATGAGAAATGGTGTGTAACATAATGTACTTTATACCGCACTTGATTTGCTCCCAAATTGTGCCTGGAGACTTTACAGATTATAGTAGGTAATCCACTCAAAGTTTTTGCCTTCCAATGCCTGGGCAGCCAGAGGAATGCAGAATGAACCACACAGACCTGCTCTCTCCCTTACAGAAGATAAGCTGAGCTCATCTGCATGAACACATCAGTGTAGAGTCACTCTGGTAATGGAGGAAGGGGTTTCATTGCCGTTCTCAAAATGTTTTCAACTTGAGGAGTCCTTGGGCTACTCTTTGGTTGTTTTCTTGCAGATGTTTTATTAACCAAACTAGGTAACATCATCAGTACTAGTGTGAGGACTAGCACTAACGATGTTACCTAGTTTGGCTAATGAAACATCTGCAAGGAAACAATTAAGCTCAGAGAGCACAAAGGACAACCTTAAGCTACAAATATTCTTCTTTATTGTTTTCGATTTTCTAGTAGTCTCTCTTCTAAATACGAATCTTACCCTTCTCCTAGCTTTCTGAGGTCAGCTAAGATCAACCAGGTGCTACCACCAGCTGCAATAAGAATCTCTTCAAGTGAAATTGCTTCCAAGCACATTTCACCTATCATTTCACCTATGGTCATAGTACAAAAATTACACCAATGGTCTATGAAATTCTTCATAGATTAAAAAAAAATTTACATCAACAGTTACAACTGTCAGTAATGTTTCTAGTCCAGCCTTCCATCCTGGCAAGAAAGGAAAACAGAAATGAGGGAGGAAAAGTTTAGCTCCTCTGCTCTGCCATGAGTCTGAGAGTAAAAGACAAATTCAACAAGGAAATGAATGGATACCAAAACATCTGAGAACTAAACTCCACAAATTGTTCAGAGAATGCAAGATCTGCAGACTAGACTGGGAAGTAAAGAAATACCAGCAAAAAGTAGCAAAGGTAAACCACTTTAAAATTTTGCCAAGAAAACTACAGATATGTCTATGACATATCACCAGGAATCAAGCTCAACTCAAATATAGACTTCTGAAAAACCAGTCATCCGCATATATAGAAGTCGATATGTAAGTTTCAAGAAGTAGTAAATCTTTAGGAAAGGAGTCTTTCTGTGTCTTTCACAGTTTTCTTAATCCAGATAGATAACTGCCATGATGTATTTATTCTGGACTTGAGAAACTGAAAGACCATGCATTTCTATCACTAGAATTCAAGAGATTGAACTCTTATCACTTGTTGGTCCTATTAAATTTAAATGCAAAACATAAAAATAAAACAGATAGAGGAACATGCATACTGCCATACATGCATAAGACAGATAGAGGAACATGAACACAGTATGCCGAAAAATCACAAAATGCCAAAGGTGACCATATTTAATATATTTCAAAAAGAGATATCATCAAGCTGCAGACACCTGGAACTGTGATAAAAATGTATAAAACGTGATTTCTTTTTTTCCAGATGAAAAGAAGAGGTGGAATAAAAAATGCCATTGATATTTCACTCCACCTTAATAATCCTTTGCTTACCTAGAAACAGTTGCATTGCTTTTTCCTGAGCCAGTGGAATTCATACTTCTCCCCCTCTGATGAAACTGAAGTCTCTTGTCCTTTGCCAATATACTGTTGCTGACAACACAAAGGAAACTCATAATTACAAGGGTGGATAGCTTGCCTCTTCCTTTAAGAATATCCCAAATATCCAACATTCTACTGCTCCGGTTTTTCTTAAATTGACTTTGGTTGCAATGCACAACAGCAGTTTTTCACTGTGAGCCTAATGATCCCTTCTAATCCCCACAACTGTTTCTTTTGCTAAAATCCACCCCACACCAAGTTCTATTTACCACATCCAGAGAACTGCATGAAACTTCTGATTTTCAACGCAGCACAGAATTTTAGTTTGAAATAAATTAAATATACAAGCACAAATGGAATGGCAATTTAACAGTGCCACTTATTTCCACAGCTGAAGAGTAAACTCTTTTCTTTCCAGATGTTTTGGACTGCTGCTTGCTAAAGCACAACAGTGGGAAATGTCTGTGGACCAGATTGGTCACAAGTTATTGGCTCGATGAAGAGCAGTGTTACAGAAGGCAAGAAAAACAATGCAGGGTATGGTGGGTGTCAGACATATAAGCAGAGTCAGAATTTTCCATTTCTGGACACGGAAGGGGGTTCAGGGGAGGAAAATAGACCCCCCTTTAATTCCATAAAGCTAATTTTAAACTAACACTACAGCTTCTTTTCAAAATGTGGGACATTGTAATTACAAGTACAATTTTGGGGATTTGAGGGTCACTCCAAAAAGTTTTAAAGACTTTAAGCTTGTAAGCTCATCTTTGGTTGATAAGTAAATTATGTATTGAGTAATAATCAGAATGACAGATAGATATGCTTTATCTAAATCAAATGGGCTTCTTATATTTCTATATAATATGGAAACACAACATACTGGAACGACAAGGAATTTTTTTATTGGAACCTTCAGTAACTACAATAATGCAATGGTGATGCAGTTACTAGACTCTGTCACCATTCACCGGATCCTGGAGAGAAGTTTTACAAAAGTGTCACAATAGGCGGTAGAAGTTCCATTTATCAGTGTGAGATCCGGCATTGTGGTTATGGGGGTAAAAAAAGGGGACCAGCTCACTCAGAATTAAAGAAAAATCCAAGGCTAACAATGTAGCTTGATCAGGAAGGGGGGGAAAAGCTTGTCACATCTGTGTCTCATCAGCTTATACTCTTGATGACAAATTATTAAAATGAATTATAGTCGTATAGAAAGATCAACTTCATGTCAGACATTATTCCAAAGCAAAAAAAAGGATGAATTTTTACCAGATTTCCATTTGTTCAATGCTTTGATGCAGTTGATTAGCTGAAAAAAGGGAGGGAAAAGGAAGGAGAGAATGAACATAAATCTGTTACATTGCAAATTATAGAAACAAAAATGCTTGGTAATCATTAACAGAAATAACATGCAATTCAATCACTTTTATTTTATAAATAGTATTTTGAAGGCATGTATCAGCAAACTGTTTTTATAATAAACTGTTGGAGAAATCTCAATTGGCTGGATTCATGCAATAAGTTAAGTCAAGACACCATGGTTTACAAATCACAAAGGATGGGTTTACACAAGATCCCAAGCCACACTCACATATAAATGGCATTGAGACCTAGTGCACTGGATGAACTATCTATAAAATGAAACTAGGATGTGAGCAATAGATGACCCTCTTTCATTCTGAGCCTGAGAAACTGATCCACCTTTAGAATTTCTAGCAAGTCTGTTGCATAAGTATTTATTTGGCATGAGGCAAAAAGAGCACAAGAGAATTTGTTTCATTCCTTTACCACTAGTGTCCATAGGATGCATCTGTATTTTTCTCTGTAGAATGAAAGTATATCTACGTGTGTGGTTGCTCTTGACTAAATTGCATCTCCAAATGTTTATGCTTATATATGCAATGGGAAGCCCAGGGCAGAATGTATACACTCAGTTCTGGATTACATCATTGGTGGGGGGCACATTACAATGGAACAGTCACAGCATCTTTCTAGGCTGCTGCCCAAAGGGATTCAATCGGATCTTTTTTTTTTCCGCCCTACATTCCTCAACTTTTACAGCCCATTTGTCAACTCTCTTTCTTTTGCTGTCTTCTTTCCACAGACCAAGTTTGGCCCCCTTCTGTTGAATTGTCAGAGTTTCTCTGCTGATGGAGAGTTCCAAGCTTCTCTACCTAATGTCCTCCCAACATTCTGTTGGGTTAAAAATAAGAGAATTGCAGTACAGGATTTCTGTTTTATGATTAACACAATCATAGCTTGGTGATCTTGGCCTACATTTAAAATATATCACCTTAATTTCATCTCTGCAATCAAAACTAGGAGCATCCTTTCGATACTAAAAGATTTGTTTATAAAAAAAAAGCCGAATAATTAAAACACTCATTTTAAGTCAAGGAGAGATGCAAGGAAAGTGACACACCTAGAAACATTTCGATTGATCACAGACGTAGTTCGATTAAAAAATTCTGCAAACACACAAAAATCTTGTTTGCCAGCGATAACAATGAAACAGAAAAGTCTCCAGTAGTACCAATTATTCCACTTTTCAAGTATCTGAAAAGCTGGTTTTAATACATATCTGATTCCAAGACACATACTGAGTATTCCAGAAGCTGAAGAGGCTCAAAGGTAAAATTTTGGCATGGGTCAGGACAAGCCGTGAACATTTCACCATATCCTGGCATCTAGTTCTTGAAATCTTTCTCTGCATTCCACATGATTAATTATGAACAGAAATCAAGTCAATTCAAACAATGAACCTTAATCCAAGTTTGTTGTGAGAAACCTAATGCCAATATACTTTGATTTAGTGTTTATAAATCCCATAAAATGTATCTTTTTTTTTTCATGATTCTAGAAAATGTTAACATCTTCATGATTCTTCTTGCCAGAATCTGATCCCATTATTGTGATGTACACCACAAGTTCAAATTAATACCAGACAGTCCCAATATAGAACCATTGATATGCTTAGATTCGAACTCCTGGAATTCCCTATCCTATTTTTCTAGTTCTGAATATTATGGCTAGGGAATTGTACAGTCACATGGAAGACTGTTCAGGAGCACACAAACACCTGATCCAACTGCTAATGCAGGTCTGCTAGCCAGATATTTCCTGTCCACTCTTGCCATGGAGGACAAAAGATAAGACACCACCTATTTTGCTCACTGCACTGCAGGCTACTTATATTATTGGTTAATAGCTATTAAAATTAAAAGCCCCATGGAAATTATCTTAAGAGAGAAAAGTAAGGCCAATGTTGTCTCACAACCATGAAAATGCTTTCTCATGCTCCCCTCTGTGCTGGCAAGGAAGTCAGAATGAGACTAGGCTGGTGAATGGAGTCAGGAGCTGTTAGGCTTTCAAATAGCAATTTGTGGTTGACTTTTGTTGTTCAGGCTTGAAACATTGAGCAACTCAGTCTCCCCAGGTAACATTTTATTTTTCTATACCAAGTAGCATCTATCAGATCTGCAGTAATGGGCTGATGCACAGGAAATAATAATGGGGATAACTGGACAAAATGTTTAGCTAAATTATATCTGGATTGTTTATTCTATATAAAAACAGTAGGTCACAGAAACCCAAATGAGGCATGGGGAATAAATGATTCTAGGTTAAATACCCCAAATCTTGAAGGTTTGTTGTTTAAAGCGAACAAATCACCCAGCTGATGAAGAGCAAGCCAATATATTTTAATAAAATAACTGATCTGAAAACTAAATGATTATTTTTACAGCAATATACCTGACTCCAAGAACAATCTACATAGTATTTTGGTTAATGTGAAACAGAAGGGTGAAATTTCAAGAAAGTTGTAATGTCTCATTGAAACGTAATTTGCCATGAGTATACTTATTTCATTTTGAAAACTGAAAAAGATTTGCAGATACTATTATTATATTTTACTGAAAGATTTCTGACACATTTTTCTCAAGGATCTCTTCCTACACAAGTAAGCTCACATGCTTCAATCAGAATAAAAATACACTGTTCAGTTTTCAAAAAGCAGAGTAGTTTTATTTTTTTAAAAAAAATAGCATATGCTTAACGCCACACCCACCTTCTGCTCCCAGAGACAAATCATCTTCAAAACTTCCTCCATTCCTCACCAGCATGCCTAAAAGAGATATTAGTTTGGCAAAATCAGAATCTATTGTTGTGGTTGTTTTCCAACAATACTATAAACTGTGAACTAAAACACTAAACATATTTGGGTATATCTATTTATTTGCATCTCATCTCAGCCACATACACTGACTAGCACATTGTACAAAGTTGTAATGATGTTTACAGGCTTTTTACAGTCTAATAACTGTTAGTATTGGCAGTTTTGAATAAAAATGTCAAAACTTATAAAACATAAAGAAAATCTTCAGAGCTAATAAGAAAAAAAAAGAGCAATTTCCTATTTACAAATGTCACACAACTTAGTACTTCTGATTCACATGAAACATGGCACACAAAGCTTTAACGTTTTGAAAGTGCTTACCAAAAGTTTCAAGCCTAAATATTATCTGGGAACAAACATTCCCTTTCATCCCTGGAAAATGAAATGAAAGAACTGCAGCTATTGCAAAGGCTTCTTCTCGACTCTGTCACTACCTGCACATTCTTGTCGTACTTTGAACTTTTGCATTCTGGTTTGTGCAGGTGGTAACTTTTCAGGTGTGGTGAGTTCAGTCAGAGCCAGTCAAGAAAGTGTGTAGTGAAAAGCTGGCTGGCCTACTTCAAAATACGCTTCTTTCTCGCTCTCTCCTTTCAACAACAGGCATACCTACACAAGACTCTCACTTAGCTTTAGCACAAGGAAGACACTAAATACTTAACCATGAACACCCCATTCCTGTTCAGAAACAATGCTGGGAGAGCAGGGACCCAAGATTTTCTTCACAACATCCAAACAGCTTTCAATTATTATCCTTGTATTTTCTGCCTAACAAGCAAGCAAACAGAGAAGTCAGAAAATGCCAGATATTTACCTTTTAATGCTGGGTTGCTCTGTTCATCCAAGGAAGCTCCCAATGGTGTTCTAAAACCACAAAAGAGAATAAAATATGCATGACTCCTTTAAAATTTGCTTCTTCACATCCTTCCTTAAAAAGCTGACTTTTTCACATCCGCCAACTCCTCTTCCTGAAACTGTGCATGCACCCGTACATACAACTTACAAAGTCCACTTTGAGAAAACAGAGTCCGTATAAAGATACTAGTTGCAAAAGCAAAAAAGCAAATTAAGCCATAACTATAAGAAGTGAACTCTGTTGGATCTCATTTCTAAATAAGTATGAACAAGATTGCACAAGCTCTCTTAAGTGTGGGCTAGCACAACATCATAAAGGTGAAGAATTAGTCATGTTTTAAATGCCTTAATGATTCAGAGAGAAAATACATTAACTGAAAATTATTTCATGTTTTAAAACACTTTTCTGCCATATTCCTATATCCAGTTCAGAAAGAGTGGACAAAATGAGCACACTTTAGATGTAAAATGGACCCATTCACCACTATGTGGCCACAATTAGAAAAAGATTTGTCGTTTTATTATATTCTGCAGTTCAATTTAGACTACAATTATAAACCATCGTAGTAAACAACAAGCATCTAGTGGAGCTTTTTTCTAGAAACATACCAAGTGGATTACAATGTTGTATTATGAACCCTTTGTAGGCTTGCCAACAGCCAAATCAATGAGCATGGACTTTCTGAAAGTCACTAAAGCAGTAATACAGATGGGAACCCGAAAGATATGACAGTCTGCTTATCTGTTTACCCTCTGCCCCAATTATGGCGAATGGACTTTATCTTGCCAAATAATGAAAACAGGGAGGAAACTTTGGATCCCACTGGTCCAGAGAATGATGAATTCTCCCTTCTCCCGTGCCTTCAATGTTCACAACAACAGTGAACCAAGTCACAAAGAGCCCCAGTAGAAGTTGTAATGAGGAAGCAGTTGGAAGGAATGAGGGAACAATGGAAGAAGAAACTGGTGCTATTTCATATCTTCTCCCAAATCTATCATAGCAGCACTGTTGCTGCCAGCCTACTCTTCCTGTCACTAGCCAGAGAAGGCATAGTTTCCCAGTGACTACAGATGATCCCTTATGGGTCCTTGGGCCCACTACTGTAAAATGGAAGCCGCACCCATCTTCCTTTCTTCTCTCTGCCCACCTTCAGTGTTGCACAATGGGATGGGAGCCCAGCGCCTGAGCTCTTTCGCCACCACTGGAAGACCCATCTGAAAATTTCTAGTGCCCCAACAACTCTATCCATCTGTTGGTTTTTGTCTTACAGTACAATGTTTATTGGGAGGAACAGATACAACAGCTGTGTGCCATCTGTTCCCCCGTGGCAGCTTTGAAAGAAGAGGCCTTATTTCCAGGTCAACAGTTGATAAGTCTAGGACTTCGGCAGCACTGCCAGCTAAGGAAAACAGAAAACCAGCTTAGCCAGGCCTGCTCTAATCCCATCAACAGATGCCTGCTGCACAGAATTTAGCAGGTGGGTCTGTTTACCTCCCTGCTGTGAAAAGTTTCACCTGCTGGTATGGAGAAATCAACAAGTGAAAGTATTCACAGAACCCAGGCATACAAGGCTAACCCCTCACCATCTGCACTCTAAACTGGATAAAGACGAACTATACCACAGACAGTGAATCTTTCGGCTCTCCCATTTACAAAAAAAAAAAAAAAAGGACCCACAGAAACATCTTGGATTTGTTTTTACATGCGTATACACTAAATCCTTTAGTATGGCACATCATGCAAGTAAAAAAAAACATTTTGAAGTAAAATAATCTTTAATTATTATCATGGTAATTAAATCACACGATTTATTACCCACTTTAGTAGATTATTTAGGCTGCAATGCTACACATATTTACCTAGAAGGAAACCATTCAGTAGGCACAGAAGACTGCCACGATAGAACTGTTTGCTTATTTCCTCCAAAGACCATTACAGCCATTTTGTGCAATTATTTCTAAGGTCATACAAATAAATTGGTCAGGCAGCTGATGAGATGACTTTCCCTGCCAAAGTCATTCAGGAACAGAAGCATGGGGGAGAAACCATAAATTGCTTTCCTAATGTTGTTCCGTTAACACTGTCACAAATGAAAGTGGAGTGGCATGGAAACAGCTCCCCAGATTTGAACTGCACCTATTTTGAGTTTTGCCAAGTGTGGGATATAATAGATATAGTGATCATGAAGGAGTAATAGATTTGTTGATATGTAGATGGTTATTTTATTCTTTAAATGTATTTCACTAAAGTAAGAAAAATATAAGCCACTGTGATCTTTCTTTTAAGAAGTGACTGAATGCTTAATGCTATGCCTAACTTAATGCCAAAGACTTGTAGTTTCAATCATTACTTAAATGTAGCCTTATGGCTATGCAATCCAGCACTTTTTAAAATGCCTCCATCACTCCTCTGCATAATATTCAGCTTGCTGAGTTTTGAGAATTGATAAGTTTCTTGCTACCCTGCATCAAATTCTTCAAAATCATGTACTAAAGATTTGTTATCTTCTTAAGGACCAACATGGTCAATTTTGGTTTTCAGACTGTTTTTTGTTTTCAGCTTATTTCTGATTCATACATAGCCTTTACTTGTAGCTGAAATAAATTAGTGCAACCATCACTGACAAACCAAAGGCCAGTGATCCAGATTAAATTAAAAAAAATAAAACCCACAGAGTAGAGGTACAAAATAGAGCACATAACACAAAATAGAGCATACAAGATTTAAAAAAAATACACAGATGTTTACACTATTTTGCTGTCAGCAAAATGCAAATTTTACAAGCTGCAAAAACAAACGTTGCAACTGCAAGAGTTATTAATACATATAACATTATTCAGTCCATCATGGAAATGAAGTTAGAAGAGGAGTTAAGAGCTCTTTATAACTGTCTCCACTGAAATTGCAATAGAATAGAATATAAATTCATGTTTCAATATTACTATGGGTATCTTCATAAGGGCAGAACCTTTAAATGGAATTTTACCAGAAATCTTTAATCATCCTCTGTTTAAATGCTATATTGATCTACAGTAGCATATCAGTTAAAGATAATATTACTTCAGAATAATAGCATTCCACAGAAATAAAACAAACACGTATCAGCCAGTGGTGAAATTCAATTTTTTTAACTGCCTGTTCTGTGGGCCTGGGCACAGGATTAAACATCATCACCAAGCACAGAATTAAACTTCACCAAAGTTACAATGTAGTAAGGGGAGAGGCAGTTTCTGTGAGCAAGGCAATAAAGATTAGACTAGAAACAACTGTTTTATTTACAGGATTAACCCTGCATAGTGGAAAAAAACAAAAAAAAAGGAGATTTCTTCTAATAACTGGTTCTCTGAACTGCTTATAATTGTTACCACTGGTTCTATAGAACCAGTGCGAACCAGCTGAATTTCACCTCTGTTATCAGCTCCAAAATGCCAATTATAGCTGAAATTTTGATCTGACTTCCAGTTTGTCTAATATTCCTCTAAAAGAGTAAGAGAATTTTGGCCTAAAGTTCTTATCACCCCTGACTAGTTGCCTCACAGATGGGAGTTGAGATCCAGCAGCATTTAGAAGCTAGCAGGTCCCATGTCTGGTGTTTAGGGGCTGTAGGTATTGATGAACGCCATCAAGAAACAAGAACTTTTCTTAAGAGAAAATTAAAACACATATTAGCATAAGTTTAAAACACTTTAGCATAAATTTGAAAACCCAGAGTTCATATTTAAAAATAAGACCCCGAGTAGAATTTCTTACTGTATCCTGGTAGCCTCTGTAGGCTTTCTGTCAGCTGTCATGTCCTCAAAGAGGGTACAAAATTATGCATGTGACAAATAAAATTTGAATTTGAATTAGAATAGGAAGTTGTCATATTGTGCCCTTGTTCATTCATTGCATTGCACAGGGATAGGCAATCTACTGCCTCTGCAATATTATCAAACCAATTCCAATATCTTCAATCAGCACAGCCAATAATTTCACATATAAGACTTGTGGTTACAAGATCACCAGTTTATCTACCCTCCACTGAGGCATGAAAACATGTAAGTTCTAAATTAGATTAAAACCTGAGAAACAGAAGAAGAAGAATTTGCTGTCTGGGATTAAATTATTCTTGATGTTAGGGTTCCTATGAAATCAGTGGAATTTCAATGCAATGAATTCAGCTGCTAGGTATTTTAGTAACACTAACCAAGAAAATAGCCAGTCCCCTGCATGTTTGCGGTCTTTCCTGAATCTTTTTGATCATCCCATTTCCAAAGCCAAATGTCATTACAAAACTTGGTGTCGGTTCCCTTATTTGTATCTCCAAAACAGTACTGAGTTGTTCTCACTCTTCATTTTAAGGCAGTGGTCTCCAAACTTGGCAATTTTGAGACTTGTGGACTTCAACTCCCAGAATTCCTCCGGCTGAGGGATTCTGGGAGTTGAAGTCCACAAGTCTCAAAAATTGCCAAGTTTGGAGACCCCTGTTTTAAGGGGACACTGACCGCAAACACTGAAGCAACTGCAGGAGTGTTTTAAACCCACCCCCCTCCTTTTGAATGTGGACAGGGAATATCAAACCACCAAGGCACTTTAGCCAGGAAAAGGAGTGTCCAACCCCTGAAAACTTCTATCCCATGAAACTCTTAAACTTTTTTGTATGTCAATGAAAGAAGACTCAGTAGAAGGAGAAAAAAGGTTTTTTTAAAAAAAAAAGGTTTTCAAGCAACAGCCTTTCCAACCCAGAAGTTAAACAAAGGCACTCGTTGTTTACACCATTGGCTTTTAATGGTTCTTTTAAAATTCTTCCCATTCTCCTTCCTTAATGGCCACTCCAGAATTTCTCCGGATCCTTCCCAGGCAGTTGCCAATGATACATGGTGCTGGCTGGTAGCAAAATGGTAAGTGAAGTTGACATTCTCTCCCAGAAGCAAATCTTTCACCTCTAAAGCGGATTAACAGCTACCAGCAAAACCAAAAGCGCTCTGTCAAACGGCCTCCCTGTGTATTTCCTACACAGGGATGGAGAGGGGCTGTAATTTATCCAACTACAATGAAAGCAGTGAGAGAGAGAATGTGTTTGAACACAGGCAATTTATGTGCATACAAAGCCCTCAGAGGGTTCAGCTGGACAAGTGGAATATTTAGAAATGAGTTACTTGGTGCAGCAGTTACTTGAGTCAGTCGAACCCCTTTGGAAGTGAATTATTTGGCTGGAAAGGAAGGATAGTTCTGGAGGAGGAAAAGTCTTGGTTATTTTGCACTTGTTTAAAACAACTTGTTTTGCAGATGGGGAGGAAGGGGTGGGGGGGAAAGAGATCTTTCCTTTGCATTTAGCTAAGCAGGAGCCCAGAAGTGGAATGCTGAGAGAGAAAGATGATTATTATAAAACCGGAAGCACAGATTGAACTGAGAAATTAAAATAGCTGCAGAACCGATTTCATGTTTTATTGTAATGCTCCAGCATGTTAACTGTTGCAGTCACCACAGGAAAGGGTTGCTGTGTATGACACAGTGGTTTTATGAATTAGTGCTAATAGGATACTGTATCCAATAACTATCTTGGTCTATGGGGCATTTGACCTTTTTTTTTTTTCTTCAAGTAATGAAATTTGTCTTCTAGGGTATAAAATGCTACGAGACATGCTTCTGAAGGCCAGGAGAAAACCCTCTAGATATCCAAACATGGATGGCAGCAAAGTTCCACTTTTTTTATTTGTAGCAAAGGCACTCTTTAACTGAAAACAAATAAACAAAACAAACTCCAAACCCTGTCCAGTCTGCTGTACATTAGAATAGTTACACAACAGCTGCTTTATTTTAATTGGCCTGCAAAGAAAACCAAAGCTCTGTGATGCAAGAAAAGTCCAGTTTGGCCTGTTTGCAGCCAAATACCTGTCTAATCCAGGACAGTATTTCTTAAATCCATATGTTTCCAATATCAATGATAGCAATTCCAAGAGAACCCACAAATGTATTAATCCTGGGTTTTTCAAATTCCATGGACCCCTTAAGATTCTGTAAGAACTTCATGGGGTTCTACCAGATACTAAAGGCAAAAGAAAGAAAAACAAAAGCAAACAAAAAAAAAAACCCTTCAAATGCAGCTAATTTTCATTCATAGCAGGATTTCTTCTTGATCAAGAATTCTGAGTTTCTTTTTTTTTCCCCAAAAAGATTCTGTGGCCTAAAATTTGAAAACTCTAATTGTCAAATACACACATTAGTATTTATGATTTGTGGCATATCAATAGTGTGGGAATATAGCAATAGCGCTTAGACATATTCTGCTTCACAGTGCTTTACAACCCTCTCTAAGCGGTTTACAGAGTCAGCCTACTGCCCTCAACAAACTGGGTCTTTGTTTTACAGACTTCAGAAGGATGGAAGGCTGAGTCAACCTTGAGCCTGGTGAGAATCAAACTGTCAAATTCCTGGCAACCGGCAGTCAGCAGAAATAACCTGCAGTACCCCATTCTAACCACTGCGCCACCACAGCTCAAAAACAGGCAGATTTGTCCTTGGTCATTTTGTTTCTCTGATTAGATAAGAAAATCTCTCTGAAATGGTGAACCAAAGTATCACTAGTTGACTAGTTGTACATATTAATTGCTACGAAGATCCACGAGCCACTTCCTGCATCTTTTGGCTTTTTTTCCCTTCCCTCTATCTTTGTTAAGTTTTCTCTTCAATTTTTTCCTTACTTTGCCTTAGTTTTTATCTTCCTTTTCAATGTATAAAAAGAGGTTTATCAAATACTGTATCATACTCAGGCTGGCAGTGATCACCAGAACTTTAAACCCAAATCCAGAGATGGCAGGGACTGAACCTGAGGCCATTTACATCAAAACATATGTTCTACCACTGAGCTATTATTTAAATGTTTCTCATCCTTTAAAAAAAAAAACTCTATAAAACAACTTACCAACCTAGTCTTGTTTATGTTACAGTGGCTATAAATGAGAAGTAACCAATAAATTCAGTCTCCCTTATCCTTCTCACTAGGAGTTTGAAAGATACCAACTTTTCACAACTTGAACTAAAGGGTTACTTTGCTCCAAGGCTATAATTAAAACATCCAATTTGTTCTGTTGCAGATACTTTACAAACTGCCCATTTCTGGAAACCTTTAAACACTTCCTATGTACTTTCCAATTCAAATATGTTTTCCCCTCTTTTTTTTTCTCCTAGGCCATAAAAATGAAGGCTCTCCCACCCCATAGCCTCTAAGAGGTTCTCAAGTTTAGATAATAAAAATCACTCCACATTTAAGGTGGAGAACTTCCTTGTTTATATTTCAATGTGGGTTGAAAAAAAAACTAAGGATATAGTTAGTTTAAAAAAGAAAGGAAATTGGCAAGCAAGCACTTTTAAAGTTCATCAATGCTTATAAGAAACATATACCACTTTTATATTCATTTAAGCAAGTACTTGCATGCTTTTTAACTTATTTACTAATAAATATGTTCTGCTGAATTCCAAAGGCTTCAGCAATCATTTTTCACACAATATTCCAGTAAAAAAGTTATTTATAAAAACATCTTACTCCCAACCCCCATCTCAAGTTATTATCAGGAAATAACTCATTCAGTTCCAGCGAAACTGCCTGTTTTCTATAACAGCCACATAAATTTAGAAACAAGGACAAGACAGGAAATTCTGCCCAGCCTTGATATCACTGCAAGGAAATGCATTATAAATTCAGATGAAAAGCATCAATATGAAGCCAAAATAATCTATAGAGACAAAATGGCAATTCCTCTTCCTAAATTGATGATGGATTGGAAATAGAAAAGATACATTCTGGTCAAAACTCAACATTTACTGGATTAGTGAAGAACCTGTGACCCTCATATGTTTCTGAAGCATAAATTCCAGCAATCCCATTCAGTTCAGTGAGGAAAAAAAGGACGTTGGGAGTTATAGTTCGGTACTATTACTGGCTATTTAGTTCACATCTGCTAACTTTCACTAGGACCTTTTGGTTAGAATAGCTGAAAGCTAAAGAGAAGAGTATTTTAGTGCTGGTATAGAAGGAATTATTATGATGCACAGATATGTATTGTTAGTACCTAAATTCATATAATGGGATTATTTAATGTAATATAATGATTTTGATTTGTAGTGGTCCACTCCAGAAGACTCTGGACAGCTTAAAAAATCCTCCCAAAAACCTGTTAAACCCACATAAACAGGCAGTCAACCTTGAGCCTGGTGAGATTCGGACTGCCAAATTGCCGGAAGTAGTCTGCTGTACTAGATTCTAACCACTATGCCACCATGGCTCTAATATAGCATTAGAGCCTTGGTGGCACAGAGGTTAGAGTGCAGTACTGCAGGCTACTTTTGTGACTGCTGGCTGCCTGCAATTTGGCAGTTCAACTCCTAACAGGCTCAAGGTTGACTCAGCCTTCCATCCTTCTGAGGTGGGTAAAATATTATTGGGGGCAATATGCTGACTCTGTAAACCACTTAGAGAGGGCTGTAAAGCACTATAAAGCAGTATATAAGTCTAAGTGCTATATTGCTATTAGTAGAAATTATTACTTCTATTAGTAGAAGTAATAATATCAGCAACAATAATTTTCATGGTAGAAGAGCTCTTTTGCATATAGGCATATAATCATGTTAAATATAAACCCAATCAATCATACTTTTAAAAAATCAGATCTTGGAGAACTGTAATTATGAATATTGTGTGGTATCATGGTTTGTTTAAAAAGCATGCAACCTCACTGCCTTCTCTTGCAGACTGACAAAACATCTTTATCTAATCTAGTACACCAACATTCATGGCTATTAGAATGGGGGTGGGGGGGGTTGTATATATAATTTTCCATTCAAGGTAGCAAACATACCTAAAACTCCTGCTTCTATTTCTGTTTTCCTCACAACAACCCCCCTGTGAGGTAGATTGGGCTGAGAAAGTGACCGGCCCAAAGTCACCCAGCTGGCTTAAACACCTAAGGTGGGACTCCTAGTTTTTAAGCTACACCTTAATTACTGCACCAACGCAACTATAAGAAAAAAGCCACAGTATGCAAAATGTCCCAGATAATTTAGCCTCTCCTATCTGCTGATAGACTGGAAAAGGCCCAATTTTGTAATATCAGAGTTTCTGCCATTTAACGTAGTGTAACATGCCTCACCCTGGCACTTTCCAGATGTGCTAGAGTACAATTCCTATTATCCCTGTTGAGCACTCCTATTGTGGCTGAAGGTTATAGGAGTTGCAGTTCTGGGGAGCACAGGCTGGGCAAGCAGGTGCAACTCATGCTAAGCCAGTGAATAAATGGAGGAAATTACAAGTAGACTTCAATTTACAATCAAAATGAAGCCCAAAATTTCCATTGCTAAGCAAGACAGTTGTTAAATGAATTTTGCCCCATTTTACGGCTTTTCTTGCCACGGTTGTTAATTAAATCACTGCAATTATTAAGCTAGCCACATGGTTGTTAAGTGAATCTGGCTTCCCAATTGACTTTGATTGTCAGAAGGTCTCACAAAAAGAGCACATGACTCTGGGACACTGAAACCGCCATAAGTACATGCCAGTTGCCAAGCATCCAAATTTTGATCATGTGACCGTGGGGATGCTTGTAAGTTTAAAAAAGTCATCAGTCACTGTAACTTCAAACGGTCACTAAAGGAAAAGT
The DNA here is from genome assembly GCA_017656035.1 of Myanophis thanlyinensis. Lineage (NCBI taxonomy): Eukaryota > Metazoa > Chordata > Lepidosauria > Squamata > Homalopsidae > Myanophis > Myanophis thanlyinensis. The sequence goes on from JAEANM010003591.1 coordinate 16,519, forward strand.
TGAAAGTTGAGGACTGTCTATATATAGTTACCATATAGGAACCAAATATCAGAGGGAAAAACGGCGTTCATTTGGGTGAAATCAGGGCAAATCACTGAGTTGCTATTGTATGAAAAAAAAATGGAGGAAACAGTATTACCTGCGTACCATTTTTAGCTCTCAGAGAAAAGGAAGGTTAAAATTTAGCCATCTGTCAAAAACATGACATCTGACATACAGAGAAACACTGTCTGCTACTGTTAGCATATGATAAAAATCTGAGTTTTAGGGAGTTTGGATAACTAATAGGGCAAGCCAACCACAGAACTGGAAGCTAGGGAAATAATAATATGATTGACCATACTGGACATTTTATAACAGATAATAAGATGAGACAGTCCTCTCATATGCTCCATTTGAAGCTCCTTAGAGAAAGGGTGTAACACAACCACAGTGCATTTTAAAAAATATGACTAACCAGCCAAATGTTTGGCTGCTGTCTTTGGTGGCTTCGGCCTCAGACCACACTGACATTTTATATCATCTACACACACTCAAGTCATTCTAATATAAAACTTTATGCCTGTGTCTGACACACATACAAATTGACAATAAATGCACAAGTTTATACATTCATCAGGATGGAATCTTATACACGATTCACAGAATTAAATGTGAATATTTTTATTTCTAAAACCATCCCATCTCCAACAAGACTGCTGCACACAAGTAAATCAGTGGCAAAAAAAAAAGGCATGCAATTATAAAATGAAACATAAGCAAAAAAAAACCCACTTCAAAGAAAAAAGATGATTCCAAGCGAGCTGCCCCCCCTCCCATGAAGACAGGATTTTATAGAGCATCTAGACTTGCATTTCTAATTGTCCTGTGTTCTTTGATCAAATCCTCCATCTGTTTTTTTTTAAAGGAAGGCAAAACAAAGTATCTGATTGTGCTTTTTGATGAATAGTGATGGTTTTTGTCCATCTGAAGCATCACAAAACATGGACTATAGCACACACTTTAGTCTCATCAGACTCACAGACTGTTTAGAACTACAGTACTAAAATATATACATCGAAAGATAAACACACTAGTAGACTGAGATTTACATTACAGGAAAAATGTACAGGATTATATTATAAATCCATTAGATTTTTAAGCGCCACAAAACTCTTTGGATCTCTTTGCTGAAAAGAAACTACTATGTATCAGAATGAAACAAAACCTAAACATTATTTTAGATTTTTGTTATCCACCCTTTAGTACTTTATATTATATCCTTCCTTCACCTATTTTTTCCCATAACAACCACCCTATGAGGGGGGTTGGGTTGATAGAGAGAGACTGGCCCAAAATCACTCATCTGGCTTTCAGGCCTAAGGCGGGACTAGTCACAGTCTCCTGGTTTCAAGGTCACTGGGCCAAAGTAGTTCCAAATTACACCAGAAATATAGAGAAATCTAGAAGACATTTTGTTGCAATTCCATTTTTAATAAACATGCTATCTCCAGAAATATTTAATATAGAGCCCAAGAATATAGAACTATTTAATATATAATTCTCTAGAATTGATGAGTACAGTAAATCTGGTTTGGACAGGACAATAAAATGAACTTTCCTGGGTGTCACTCAGGCACATGAAACCAAAGCTTTCATCTTCTGGAACTACAAAATCTTCCTCAGCACCAATATTCAAATGTCTTACACTATTCCAATTAGTCATTTTAACCAAGTTTTTATAGACCAATTTCCCAAAGCATGATGCTCCCTTATTCTATTGGAATATCATGTGTTTAGAACTTCCACTTAGCAAGGGCATTTCCCCCATCTGTATGACACTACAATCACCATCATCCTCAACCAAGTACGTAATTCCTACCCTGCCACACAACATCTCTGGAGAAAACCAAGCTGGGAAAGACTGGCAGAGGAACACTGAAATTAGATTTGACATATTCAGAAGTGATCTATCAAGTAATTGATCCAGTTCATAAAAAGTGCTACTTTTGAGAACTGGCCTTTGAAACTCTGCTTCTTTCTATTCACCTTGTTAGTCTAAAGATGCTCCAGGTAACCTTAAAAAAAAAGGAGATTCTGTACAAAAAATTCTGTGGATAAGCCAAATATGCCTGGAGAACAATAACAAATTCTCTCTAGAAAAAACTTATCATTTATATAACGTGACCATTATAGAAGATGAGTCTACCCATCTAAACAAGTATTTCGCTTTGTAAAAATAAAAAGTGAATGATCATTCAAATGAGCCAGCAAGTCATCAGAAAGTAAAATGCAATATTTCTCCTTCTCTTTCTCATTACATTCTGGATGTTACTACAGTTTACAAATTGGTGAGATATTCCAGATTTAAATTCCAAGCTGTCAGTCTAACACAAATTTTTAATGCCTTTTTGGGCCTTTTTAATTCCAGATTCCTCAATATGAATCATAGTCATGTTTGAGACTATAGACAGTTAAATAGCATCCTAAAAGAAAAAGATAAGATCTTTATCGAAGTGTTAACAACTCCTGATTATTGATTAACTGATTATTCTACAAATGTGTATATAACCTATCAAGATCTGGTTTTCCGGGGTGGTTTACATCACATTAAAATCAGAAGTAGTAGTTTTGGTTCTTGTTTATTAAGAAAGCTTTTAAAAACATATGAATGACAGTTAATGCCCAATCTCAAATGGGATTCCTAGTGGCCTTATATTTAAGAAACTGAATCTTGTCCAACTCTTAGAAGCTTCATCAAGGCTGTATCACCTCCTCACAGATCATTCACATTAGCTAACAGTTAATATCACCAATTTGGAAGGATAATTTTTCATCTCAAAGGTTTGCCTACAGCATTGCTGAAATTAAATCAGAAGCCTTCCTTTCAAACAAATTGGAATTTTTCATACTGGGATTTGAATGAGGAAGTGCTAAATTTCATACTTAGATGTCTTTGTAGACTGTGTATGAATTTGTTTCCAATGAGTGACTAAAATAATCATATTATATATATGATTATTTCAGTCACTCATATGAATAATTAGATTCATATTGTATAAATACAATAGCAAGACATCAAAAGGGACAAAATATACTATAAGGATTACAACACATATGTAAAAGCTCTGGATAAAGACAAAACTGAAAGATGGATCATATCAGTTACCACATAACAATACAGGAATTCTGCAAAAACAAGATTATCCAGACCTGAAATTGAACAAAATAAAATAAAAGCAGTTGATTTTCAAGTTTTTCAAGATTTCTAGATTATTTCTCTGCAAAAACCTTAAGAGTTTCATTATGTTTTTCTTGAACCTGACAACACAGCACCCTTGTCTCAGTTAATATTAGGGAAATAGTTTCCTCCAGAAAGAAAAACAAAACAAAAAACACAGCTCTCTATTTTTCAGTGGCCATAGCAGACAATATCCTTTTTAACCAAAAAGATAAGACTGCTTTTATTACACAACAAGCCATTTTGGGACAAAGGAAGCAATAACTTTCATGCTACTTTTAACAAAGAGTCCAAATATGGTCACAATAGAGAGGTGGGTGCATTTATTGAGTAGAATGCTGTAAGTCTGTATTAAATAAAATATCAAGGATTGAAAATACAGAAGTTGTTTTGTTTTCAATCTGCAAAAAAATATGTGAAAGACACTATCTTGCTGCTACACACATGCCGGTCAAATCCCTTACTCATATTTTAGCCCAAAAACCCTGGGATTAATTTTCAGAATTAAGGGGTTGCCTTACACTGCTATCTATGTCTGTTGGCTATTCCCTGCACTGCTGTCATGCTCACCAGGTAAACATCTGCCCTTTCAGGAGACGGTGACATAAGGCTGGAAGATTGAAAATAATCGTAATAATAACCACTACCCACAAAACTATTTAAGGTTCATTTAAAAAATGTTTAGAATATTAGAATAACTTCTCGTGAGCAAGAAATCACAAGAGCTACTACCAACAATACTTTAAAAGTTCCTTTCATTTCAATATTGAAATAGAAAACTGCTTTTTGAATGGGAATGCACTATTAGTTGTACTCTTCCTTTGGATCTTGGCTGATATGTATCATTTATATAGTTTAATTAATTTACTGCTTATAACAAAAGAGGCGAGTGTCCTCTCTGATCATAATGGTTGAAAAACAATGGCATATCTTTGAGTTATGCAACAAAACTATCCCAAAGGTACAAAAATAAGTTAAAGAGCTTTTTAAAAAAAAAACCTCACAAACTGCCCCAAGCCCAGAGAAAAATAGTTGCAGTATTTATTCCCTAACCATTTTGCATGGCATGTTCTGTGACCATCTCATGCCCACCCCCAGCCAAGAACTACTAAGTGCATAACTTATCAGGAAAAAAAGTTCTACATTTCTATGCTAGTTTTTCATTACATTTTGCACTATAAACTAAAATGTTTTCTACATCTATGTATAAATGTTATTGCAGAATGAGGAAGGAGAAAGACTATCAGAAGTATTAAGCATGTTTAGATGCTATAAAAATAACCCCAACCTACAAAAATACAATTTCAACCAAAATTCATTTTATTTTGTACTTTGATTCATTTCTACTCTTTTCTTTATTTGCTAACATTTGGTTTTTAAAGTTATATCTATAATTAGAAAAATGAAAATTTTACTTAAAAAAAGACATGGCCTTCTAAAATACTGCGTAATTTAAATAGCATATAGTAGAAAAACACTTAAGTTTTCATAAATGACCCTGACCAGATAGCATATCTGCTTTTCCCCTTTTATCTTTTTTTGATAATTCTGTAAGCTAAGGTAAGAACCAAGATTAACCAGTTTGCAGAAAGATTGTGAAGCTTTCTATTTTAAATCCAGCTTCAACTACATTAAATTGTTTAGAAAAAAGTTTGCTCCAACATATTGCAATTGTTCTTCTAATAAACTTTATTTGCTATGAATTAAACCCTTTGAACACCTGACACAAAAAACAAGATTATGTCATCTAAGATATGTTTACTTAGAAGTGAACAAACACAAGTTCTCCTAACTTAAAACCTGCTCACATAGATGAAAACCCAACTGGTTGCAATAGAACTTCCTTCCTGATAGAAGTATTTAGGTCTGCAGTTCTTCGAATTTAAAATCCAGCTGAAAAAGCAAAAAAGCAACCAAAAATATTTCCTTTGTTCCTATTATATTTCAAAAAAATACTTCTATGTATGAGCTAGAAACTTTACAACACAAAACCTTTAAACCCTGGAAAACAGCTGCTATTTACTGAACAATATAGTTCCAACAGAACTGCCAAAGCAGTTTTCATTTTCTCTCTCGCTCTCTCTCATATTCACAAAATCACAAAAAGCAAAGCTGCTTCTGCAGCATTCTAATCACAATGAAGTATTATATTCCACCCATGTACTTGCTGGGAATCAAAACCAGTCTCTGCTTAATACCCCCCCCAAAAAGCACATTTAATAATTGCACAATACTTCACAAGGAATACTTACCTACAATCTTTAAGCCATATTGCAATCTTTTCATTGGGAATAGCGCCTGCAGGACAGAGGGAGGGCAGCAGAACAAAACAAATCCAAGGGGGAAAGAGTTAGTTGAGGAACCAGGTTCATTTAAAAAAAAAAAAAAAAATAGAAAAAAGCCTA
>JAEANM010003592.1:0-22142 GCA_017656035.1 Myanophis thanlyinensis
CTATCTCATATATTAGTTTCATCTTTTAAGTTGCATTTACTGAAATAAATGAACTTTTGCACGATATTCTAATTTTCTGAGTTTCACCTGTATATTTTTCTGTATATATGTACATGTTCTCTATATTTTCTACAGGTTTTTTGTATTAGTGACATCGTTAATTTTTAGATCATCAAACTATTTGCAAACACCTTAAAACACTCTTAAAACAAAAATCCTTGAACATCTAAAGGCTGTAATTCCTTGCTTATGAAACTTGTGGAAGCAAACCTGTTCCAACACATCTTAACTAGATAATTGCATCTAACCAGAAATCCATCAAACCAAGACTAAGGAAATTTTACAAAGAGAAGATAATGAAGGCTACCAGCCCTTTAAGCAACTGTGCACTCACCAAATGGCAATTAATTACATTGGATATAGCTATTCTTACATTGAAGCTTGTAAAGTGTGGTGTTGAGAATTTGAATTATGAATCAAAACGTCTCTAATTTTTATGTCAATCTTACCAACATTCAATAGATATCCTAAAGTAAACCTGACTCTTAAAGCCAAATGAACAATGAACACATTTGACTATCATATTAATTTAAAGTTTGATTTGGCTCCTATTGATAGAAGGATTGCTGAACAAAATAAAATAGAAGTGTGAGATCTGCAATGTATTGTGTATAAACCAGGAACATTGACTCCTTTCTCTTCTAACAAGCCATAATCAAGTTCAAAACCCATTGGAAGAGGAGCCAGACAGATCAGTCAGCAAGCAACAGTACACTATTTGTTCACCCAAAAGTGATATCAAATACACTAATATGATTACAAAATATAATGTAAACATAAATGTATCTGATTTTCCTTCCATAGAAAGTCAAGAAACTATTCATTACATGGAAAATCTGGAGGATCCGGTGGAGCAGAAAAAGGAGGGCGTGCAGTACCATTAAGTGTAGGCATTTATTGTCCAGTTTGGCTCTTAGATTTAGTCCAGGACTTGTCTTCAATCAGAGGATAATACCTATCTATTTTATCAGATTATCTTTTTACTAAAACATATATATTCTGCCAGGTGATTAAAAAACACAGTAGGCAGTAGAGCACAATAAGAGTTTCACTCTTTAAGGAGTAGTAAACAACGATACAACTTAAAATATTTTTTTAAAAAAATCCCATCAAATACGGAGGGCACAAAAATGGCTCAAAGAAAAAAGAAAAGTATTTCTTTAGCATGCATCTAGCAAACAGATGGAATAGGTCTCAGCAGAGTGTAATGCTGTCTTTATCCAGCTTTTTCCAGATATACTCTCAACACTTCTGTGGTCAGGAGCAGATCTTATGGAAAGTTCTTAAAATACAAGAAGCATCCTACCGTATTGAAGAAGAAAGCTATAAAAATATCCCAGATTCTGACAGTTTGGTTTTTTAATTATTAACGCCAGCACTTTTAATTAGTTCTCAAAGCTACTGAAAATCCCGGTATGGTTTAAAACTGGCATTCTCTATTCCCTTTTGCTGATTTTGTCTTTTTCTCACAGCATGGTATATGGAACTGACATTTTCAATAACCCTCTATTGAAGAAAGCTCTTATTATCAGGGCATTCAACATAACCATCTTATTATTAAAATCTATTGCAAATACTGGGGGAAAAACTGATTGCTGTAAACTAAACCAGTATCTGAATTATTTTTGTAGTCTATTTGCAAAATATCTGTTATTAAAGTTAATGAATATGAGCAATGAGTTACATGTTGTTAGCACCACTATTCTTTTCTCATCAATCTGTTAATTGTAAAGAAACAAAGCACTGTCTTAAGAAATAGGAAGGATTCCAATTTTGCCTTGGCTAGAGCACACGTTTGAAAATTTGGAAACATGTTGTGGATGCTCTTGTAGAATGACTGCTTTCGGTAGCTTCACAAAATGGCTACCACAGAGAAGATTGCCAGTTATAACGCCAGCATTGACCTGAATGTTCTGCCACATTCACCTGCACCACTATCGCCTCTTTGTACATTTTTCTTCCATTTTCTAAACTAGCCCTAAGCTGCTGCCATCCATTATTTTTATTTTCCAATATAGATAAATAGATGGAGCACTAGCTGCAGCTCGAAAGTATTCTGGAAAACTAACTATCAATCTGGAGGCTGATATTTTGCTTTGAAGCATGCCAGCTTTTTATTTATTTTTTCTAATCAAAGAATGTTTTTAAAAATGTAAAAATTTGGGTGGGATAGAAAATCTTAGAAGTACCTTGGCACCACACTGAGGCCCCAAACAATGAAATATTTGCTCCAACTTTAAATAACAGCTATAAAATCCGTACCTTACACACACTCATGACATACACACACACTCCAATCCAACTGTGTTTAATACCAGAAATATAATACAAGAAGAAAATTACATACATACAATAATTATAAATAAGGGATTCTTTTTTCAGTGTAAAAAAGAAGTCACCAAAAGGAATTGCTTAATATAATAGACGTCATTTTTTCTAGAGAAAACAGATTCTCATTTAATTGTGTTCTGTCTTTCTACACATGGAAATGGAACCTGTGAGCAGATATTGATAAGGCCCTCATAAAACACATGGAGAAGCAATGAATGCAAATCAATAGGGTGGCTCCTAATTTAAAATAATTGAGGCATTTTATTAAACACACCAATTCTTTCAAAAGTGTACACAAATGCAACCTCCCTATTAGTATCACAACTTTTTCAGGGCACCATTTTGATAACTATTAGTAATGTTCGGATTAATAAAGGTTTCTCAGATTTAAACTTTTCTTTGGAAGGTGTTCAGCCTGCAACAAAACTAACTGCCAATTAGTCAGTAATATGGTCTATATACCAAACAAATGACTCATTACGATCCCCATATCAAAACAACTTACTTTATGTGCAGCCAGAATCTGAAAATAACATTTAACACAGCACAGTACTTAAGCAAAATCGTTCAGTTCAGATCGGCATATGTGAGACTGACTAGGGTAGATTGTAGGGTAGATTGTAGAAATATAATTTTATCGTATTTTATTTATCTACATATTAAATTATTGTGTTTTATTCCAATTTCTTTTTAAACTGCATTTTATTCCAATTTCATTTTAAATTGTTTTATCAATAATAATTTAGTAATAATTTGTGTCTGGAATTCTGCACTTTTCATATGGTACAAGGGCTAATCAATAAAGTAAACTAAAGTAAACAGTAATATTTTGACTATGGCAAACAAAGCATTTTCTTTATCAGATAAAACAGAAGAGAAACGTAATAAATAAATGGTTAACTTAATTGGGCATCTTAGTTTATATATTTTTCTGTTTTTATCATTTGACTGCACAAGCCCTTAATTAGCTGCCATATTACAGCAGCCGATAATCTTTAGGGATGACTTGTGAGGTGGAGTCCACAAGATCACTTGCAAAACTTTTAACAGGACTGTCAGAGAGTTGTTTTCTTTCACCTGCGGGGAATGTTATAGTTCAGATGGGGAACATGGGGTTTTCAACCCCCTCACTGGTGCAGCTTGTTGTTATGATTCTGTGTCACTCTTTTTAGTAAAACTGTTTCTCCCGTAAAATTGGTTTGCTTCCCAGTATTCTCTGTCACTTTTGCAATCCAACCTTCAACCAAGCTCTGTCAACACACGGAGGGGAGGATAGGCAGAGGAATCAAAGACCTGGTAACACCCTGTCAGTGATGCAACAAAACCAAGAAGAATGTGGTACTACAGCTGTCCCAATCCATGATCCCGAGAAGAGCTATTCCTTCCCAGTACTTTCCAATAGACAAACTTCTACTACTTCATTTCAACGGGCCATGTGCTCTATGAACTGATTTACTATGTGACATAAATCTCGTACCTGCCTTTTATTTCTCCCAGCATCTCCATTTTGCAATCGTTTCCCATTCCCCATACCGATTTTCAACTGGTTTCTTTGTCAGTTTGGCTTTATTTATTGAGCTATGATGTGATCAGACAAGCAATTTTCATTGCTTTTGGAAGAACAGTGTGAAATGTTCCCTGAAATAATTGTGTACTTTTTAAATGTGTTTGCATTTAAGAGCTACGATTTAAAAAACCATAGTCTACCCAGCTTATACCTTTATATTATTTTTATTTCTTATCATTTGTTTCATCTTTTAGATCTCCAGGAAATGTCACAAATTAAAACCCATATGTTATAAACCAATTATGGAAATAGGCTTTAATTCCCACTCAATGCTGTTTGTATTACTAGGAAATATATCTATTTGCTCCATTTGGGCAAAAATATCCTTTATACCAGTGCTGGCAAGTTTCAGAAGTAAAATAAATATATCTTCTCTAGTATGTGACTCATTTCATAAATAACATGCCTTTTCATTTAATTAAAGGAACCAAGAGTTCTATGCCTATTTTGCAAATATTATAGAATATTACAATTCTGTAACTTTTTAAAAAGAGTATCCTAAAATTTATTTCTGTTTTTTTTCTCAGTTCTCTAGAAATAGTTCTAGGAAAGACATTTGGCTCCTTTTTTTAGTTGGAACACTTACAATTTTTTAAATTGCAAAATAGGTTGGAAATGGTGTCCCATAATACATATTTTAATCTGCTGCTCTTTGACAGTACAATAAGAGAAAATTCATATACATGTCTGCTTAAAAAGTGGATTCATCCCTCTCCTAGATAAGCATGCATATGATTATACTCTAATAATGCAATGACCTGGAACCAAAATTATGATATGTAAATACAAGAAGAACTCTTCCAAACTGTGTTGTATCCCTTTCCTAATGTAGATATCTCCATGTTCTATCCCAGCCTGGTTGAAGCAGGAGATACTGCAACATGAAGATTCCAGTGTGGCAAAACCAAGCTGCATGAGCAGAGTTCTGGATAAAATCATTATGACTTTTTCTGAACTTTGCATGCCAGGATGCCAAAGGAATTAATGGATGGGATCTCAAAACCACAGATTGCTATCTTTGAGGACTTCTAGAATGGGCAAGGGAAAGTGCCAGAAGAGCTAACTTTGCCCGCATCTTTGAAAAATTAGTTTAATGGGAATATTTAGAAAATCCTAGAACAGAGCATCAAGCAGCAGTTTGCAACCCCTTAGAAATAAATAATATGATTACTAAGAAGCTAGCATCCGTTTGTTAAAAATAGGTCATGCCAGAAATTATTTTTGGAGAGAATAGAGGGTTAAAGTGATTAGACCAGTGGATCAAAGGAATATTGCAGACATAGCATTCTTAAGAGTTCAGCAAGGCCTTTAATGAACATATATCAAATAGACAACAACTGGCTCAGCAGTAATATTATGAGAAAGGAGTTGGTACGCTGGTAGACAACAAATTAAGCAAGAACCAGTAGTATGCAGCTGCCAAAAAAGCCAAAGCAATCTCGAACAGTAGCTGAACAGTATGGAGATGGATGAACAGTATGGCGACCATAAGAAATGACATCACCCATTCAATGCTGCACTGGGCAGATCACATCTAGAAATATTATGTCCAATTCTCAAACCAACCACAATACAAAAAGGATGCAGATGAACCACAAAGAAAGCAGATAATAGCAATAATGACAATGAGGCTCTTGGAGACTAACTCCTATACAGAAAGGTTAAAAGAATTGGGTATAGTTATCCTAAAGAAAAGAAGTCCAATGAGAGACACACTGTAATAGAAATCTTCCAACATATGCTGTCACAGGAAAAAGATGTAGATTTATTCTCCATAGCATCTCAGCATCCAAGAGTAAAAAAAACAAAAACTAATCTGAGAAAGTTTTTCAGAAAGAAACCTAAAATAATGAATAATTTGTTGCTCTGAAGATCTCTAAGAACTTTTCCTAAGCTTTTTTTGGAGGGTGGGGGTGTGGGGGGAAGGTGTGGAGAACTGCTCTGTTTTTGCCTGCTTCCTAGGGCTGAGAAAGAATGACTGGTTCAAGGTTATAAGGCAAGCCTAGAACTCACAGTCACCCGTTTTCTAGCCTGGTACCTTAACCACTATACCAAACCAATCATGCTTTTACAACAATCCTTAAAATAGCTAATATATTTTCTATCTAATCTCTTCTGAAAGTATCAATGATATTTAATATAATCATAGGAATAAAGATTGTTTTTAAAAAGGAAATATTTGCAAAATTAATATCTAATTTCACAGATACATTCAAAGTCAAAGGTTTCCCTTCTTTAGGCCTGACCAAATTTATAGTTTTTCTCATTCTCTCTCTCTTTCTTAGAGTCTCATTTTTGAACACATATTAGAGTCAAATTTACTGCTTATATTATATGTTGTTATAATTGTGCATTTTCAATCCCCCTCTCATTAGACTGTTGCATGCAAATCAAGATAATGAACAGATGCTCTAGAAATCTCAGTTCTTTGATCAATACATGGCTTTGCATGCGGTTCTCAGGCAATCAGATTTGCAAATCAGTTTTCAAATAGTCTTATTGAATGTTTTGAAAGGATTACTGAATTTAACTGAATGCTACTTTTTCTTATTACTGTAACTTTCTTCATATAAAATAACTGGCCCTACATTTAAGTTGCTAAGAAAAATACATAAATTTTAAAATTTAAAACTAACACCAGTTAAATACAGCAATTTTCACAACTAATTTGCTAACATGTATATACGGCACACGTTTGTCTGCTGGTATTTTAAAAATTCAGGGAGGCCAATATAGATCATTTACATTTCTTCTATTCTACCAGTATATTGGTATATGTGAAACAAGCCCAGAAGTCATTCCGGCACAAGAGAAATGTTCATTGTGCAATATCAGGAACATTTTTAAATGAAAAATATTGCTACATTTATTTTTATTTCAAGTAGAACATTTCTTCAAACTTCTTTATTGATATGACAACGTAGACCCCAATTATCTTCAATCATCGGTGCTTACAGCATGTATGTCAAAACAGGCAGGATGGCAGACATGGCATCATAGTACAAGTCTCAAGACTTTTGCATGCACCCACAACATTATCACAAGCACAAAAGCGATGCAGCTTGCAATGTAACACCATGTCTGCTGTCTGGCCCATTTTTACCTCCCCTATAGACAATTATGTCATTCTAACTATTAAAACATTACCCTGTTATTACTGTGAAGTTATCTGAGAGAAATGAATAGTAATTAACTACAACTGTTTCTACAGTATGGAATAAGGAATTAAGAAATAAGATGAAAATGTAACACAATTAGAGATATAGAAAGATCAACATCAACATATTTGTGATGAATATTTGAGTGTACCTAGGAATGCTTTGGACTGCAGGCTAAGACTTCCATATTTGACTTAAGGAGGCCCAGGCAGAAGCCCCTCCTCAAAAGATTAATGGATATCCCTGTCCTTTTCCTTGTGCAAGAATGATGAAGGAAAAAGGAAGAAATTGCTCCACTCCTATTGTGCATGGAAAAAGATAATTCCTTTCTGTTTATACTAGATATAACGGATAACACTCTCTCCCCCAGTGGCAATGCTAAGAAAAGGGTAGAGCTCCATAGATAGGACTTTTAGAGAGAGCAATTATACCCGCTGATGTTAGCCAAGAGTTGGGGAGGTGGGACAGATTAATTTATCTACTAGTATACAGTAAACTGTTAATTGGATGAAGAGTTTAGATAATCCATACATAGTGATCCCATCAGCTAATACTCTGCCTTAAATAGTTGACCATGGATTGGAATTCTACATTCCTGTAGAATTTGAGTGTGAAACAGATATTTAGTCCTTGGTATTATAATGCCAGGATAATAACATTGAGTTTTTAGAGATCTGCTATAATATTAAATCAGTCCTAGGACTTAACGAGTATCAAAATCTGATAATACACTACCAAAGTTTTATCTTTTATCTCTACATTCCAAAGTCACTTTTGATCACTACTGTTCAATGCTATCTTGATTAGATGTTAAAAATGTTAAGAATTTCAATCATGGTGAGAAAGTGTTAATTTTAAATGACATTTAAAAATGAATTTTGACTTGGATTTGTGCCAGAATTCAGGGAATCTTATTTAATCGCACAATCACTTCTGCCCTTGTGACCTCCCGTCTAGACTATGCCAATGCTCTCTACATGGGGCTCCCCTTGAAGAGCATCCGAGGGCTGCAGTTAGTGCAGAATGCGGCCGCGTGGGTAATTATGGGAGCCCCTTGGAGCTCCCATGTTACACTTTTCCTACGCGAGCTGCACTGGCTCCCTGTGGCCTTTCGGGTGCGATTCAAGGTGCTGGTGCTTACCTTTAAAGCGCTCCATGGCTTGGGACCCGGGTACTTACGGGACCACCTGTTGCCACCATCAGCCTCCAATTGACTGGTGCATTCCCACAGGGTAGGCTTCCTCGGGGTTCCATTGTCGGGACGGTGCCGTCTGATAGCCCTGAGGGTACGAGCCTTCTCTGTGGCTGCGCCCTCTCTATGGAACAAACTGCCCCCGGAGATTTGGACCATTGTGGACCTCCAGGCCTTCCGGAGGGCACTAAAATCTCTTTCAGCTAGCTGGTCTGGCCTAATACATTAGGGGTTTTAAATTTAATTGTTGAATTTCAAATTTTTAAATTTTTATTATTTTAATCTATTAGGCCTTAATTTAATTCAATTTTAATTGGTTTTTAGACTGTTTATCTGTGTGTTTTTTACTGGCTGTACACCGCCCCGAGTCCTTCAGGAGAGGGGACGGTATATAAATTTTGAAAAATAAAAAATATATAAAATAAATATTGAATTTGATCCTGTATGGTACCTAATCTATGGAATTATCATTCCACTGAGCTCAAATGCCTTTTAGTACAGACTCCTTTCACCAAAAATTTAGCTATATCAACCAAGAGCTCTCAATATTACTAGTTGCTGTAGTGAGTATGGTAATTATATTTAATTTAACTTTTCAATAAATTCTTTTTTTAATCTTTTTTTTTATGAAATTGGAAGCTTTTCATGAATTCTTTTAGAAGATTTGATATTTTAATCACTGAATCCAACTCCTTCTCTAATGGTTAGGGTTTTTTTTTTCTTTCTAGCATTTTCCTGGTTTTTTTTCTTTATTAATCAAGTATTGATCCATTGATTGTAACAGAAATTGACTGATGAGTTTGTTGGCTGAGTCTAATGTTATGGTCTGAGAGAGAGTGATTGACCCAAAGTCACAAAGACAGCTTTCATACCTAATATGGAACTAGATCTCACTATCTCCTAGTTTCTAGCCTGGTGCCTTAAAAATAGACCATATTGGCTCTCTGTTAGGAATGCACTTATATATTTGTACACAATAACATATAAATATAATAATTCATATAGATCTATTGTGAGATTGTGTGTGTGTGTGTGTGTATGCATGGTTGAATAACTGTCTGCAAATCCAAATTTTAGATGAAATGTTCAATATACATTTGTAACAATAATCGGCTTACACTAAGATTTCATAAATGAATGCATTTTAAATGTGGTTAGTTTACTTCATTCCTATTTCAAAACAAATTAAAGATTTTTTTTAATCAGGGCCTTAAGGATATTTATAACTTGGACTGCCAATAAACCCAGCATTTCAAAATCTGACATTTAGGTTTAGAAGGAATAGCTGAGTTTATATTAACATTCTAATTTTGTGTTTTCCAACACTGAATTGGACAAAGGGGGGAAGGAGACCGCCGGGCTTCGCCGGGGCAGGCCGGGGATGGCAATACCAGAGCGGAGCACTGAGGCGAGGAGGTGAAGTGGAGAGGAGGCAAGGTGGAGCACTGAGGCAAGGAGGTGAAGACACTGAAGGCTCCAAAAGACCACTGAGGCATCGAGGTGGAAGCTATGAGGGACCACTGAGACATCCTGAGGAGACAGAGGCAGCGTCGAGGTGACAGCACTAAGAACATTGTGGCAAAAGCTCCTAAGAGACTGCTGAGGTGCCAAGGCGGAAACTACAAGGGACCACTGACATCCGCTGGAGGCAGCAGCACCAGGAGCAGCCTTGGTTAACCAAGCCCGCTGGAGGCAGCAATGCCAGGAGCGGACCCATAGCAATGCTGAGGCGGCGGCCTCAAGAAAACAACCTCAAGAAACAGTGAGGACTGCTGTGAGTAGCCATGGGGACAACAGACATCTCATCCCCCTTGCTCTCCTATATTGTAAATTTTAATTTAATTTTTAAAGTATAAATTTTCCTAAAATTCAAATTGTAAATCTAATTTAAATATGACCATGAGAGTTACATAAAGCATTTCACTACATATTGTACTATGTATTATTGTGTATGTGATAAATAAAATCTGAATCTGAATCTGAACATCCAAATATTAAATATTATTAAAAATATAGTACATTTATCAACTGCTTATTGGTTTAATTAAAAAACAATGAACTTTCTCCCAAACTGTCTTCCAATTCATACATTCATTTAAAGAAAACTCAGATTACTGATTAGAAAACAAAGACGTTCAAATTATGAAAAATAACTACTGAAAAACATTTTATTTCTTGAGAAAGAGTTTCTTGACCCATCTAGAGTCACTAATGTCAAGTAAAAGAACCTTTGTTGCTTTCCTAAATTGATTGTTCAGCTTTTTTGAAAATAAAAATTCAGATAATTGTTTCTATAAACCAAAACAAATGGTCATATATTTCACAATAGCCAGCAATTAGATTTGTTGTCATCAAAGTAAGCACAAACAGAAATCATCCAAATACACTATTGTTACGGGATGCCTAAATAGGTCTAATTCAAACCTCTCAGACCAATATAGAGTATGGATATCCTTCAGATGTCACAGTTTTCAGGAAGCATTTTCCTGGAAAATCACTAGGTACAATTTAAAAGCAAAATGTGAAATTACCATTTAAAAAAATGGAATGGAACAGATCTATGACTAAACACATCAACATTGACATTAACTGGAAAAACTGATCCAGCTTAACAATGAGAACTGGCATTTCCAAGAATACTTGACAAGTTAAAAACTACTGCAGAAAAGCGTCACCTCTTGTGAATATTTGTATTTTTATAATTAAACCAGATTACATCCCTAAGGGGGAAAAAAGCCCCTCTGGTGGATGATTGAATGAATGATTATCTTTTCAACTGCTTAAAAGAGATACAATAAAACGATAGTCTTCAAATTTTATTACATTTCTAAGCTAACAAATTGGTGCACTTTGCTTCATGTTTAATACTCTATTTCAGTATTACAGAGCAGTAATTTTCCCTCATATAGAGTATAGAGTAATCTGGAATGGGGGAATAATAAATGTAATAATTGCTTAGTTTTAAATCATTACCCCGGTAGAAATTTACCAAATCTAAATTGCAAAAATCCAGAAAGCCAGTAAGTGGCAGCAAAAATAATTTTAATTCTGTTCAAGGAGTTGGATACATTGTCCTAATTGGCATCTTCCAACTCTACAATTTTATTTCCCTGGACTTAACATTAAATCATTCAATCATTTAAAAAAAACTGGCACTATATAGTGCCATATTGTATTACTTTTACTACTGCTTCAGAACATATCCTCATCAGATGAAAAACATGTGTCTAAAACAAACAACTGAAAAGTTCCTTTGGTGTGCAAAACTAAAGCTGTTCTTTAAATTCAGGTCCTGTTGCTAAGTCAAGATCATGAATATCACTTTTTGTTTATTATAATGGCAAAGTTTTCTTCCATAAACTTTCACTTTATTATATTTTCTTCAATGACAAGCCCAAGGTATGTTTAGTTTTTTAACAAATTACAACTCCATGTTCAATACAGCATATATTTTAATTTTACAGTATTAAAATGTTAATGCTTTAAGATTCCAAAAATCAACCAAGATAGTTTCATTTGCTCAATTATGCACAATGTACAAATGTGTGCATAATTGCACAATTGTGAAGATACTTGTGCAAAAATTTGAAAACACAAATTCCTTGTGTGTTCACTGAACACACTTGGACAATAAAATATTGTAGTCTAGTCCAGTCTAGTCTAATCTATTTGTTATGCTCTTATAATAATGAACTAAGATTGGGCTTGAGAAAAAAGTACATCTCAATTTCTAACAAATAAAATCAAGATGACCATTTTCCTATCAAGCTATTTCTTTAGTCTCCTAAACTGTTGAAAATATATACTGATCCAAGATCCCTTTGCCAATCTAGTTTCAAGACCCTATACCCCTGATGGTGAACCTATGGCACGGGTGCAACAGGTGGCACGCAGAGGCATCTTGTTGGGCACCCAAGCTGTCGGCCAACTTACCTCCAGCTGAGCATGCACATGCACGCATGTATGATTGCAGAGACCCAGCTGGTCTTCAGGCCTCCACTGTGCACACGCACGATTGCAGCAGGAAATCCAGCTGGTCTTTGGAGCTCTCCTGTGCATGCACACGTGATTGCTCATGTGTGTATGAGTGCCTATGCACAGCCGCATGGATTGCATGTGCAACAGCTGCATGCATGCGCAGATGATGCAGTTGCACATGTAGCGCACGTGGAGAAGCCTCAGACATGCAAATGACATGCACAAAGTGCATACTTTTCTGCACTCAGTAAGTAAAAAGTTCGCCACCACTACCCTATACTATTCATCTTTACATTTCACAACTTATTTAGAGCATGTCTTCTCTTCTTTATTCACTACTACACTACTCTTCTGCAGGTTAATTCAGAATGGTGTAACATTTCTAAAACAAAACTTTTAACACAATAAGAGCAATTGGTCCTTCAACTGCAACAGGAATCATCAACTTTCAGAAAATGTTCTGAATTAGTAATTATAACTTTTACTGGTGCCAAAATCAGACTTTAAGCTATTTCAAACGCTCAATTCATTGCTCAATATTCTTGATGTAACTCATTTTCTAAGGTGTAAAATATTTTTAAAATAGTAAATTCAAGGGTAGTGCAAGTATTCAAGATATTTTTTTATTTCAAACAATTGGATATCTATCATCAATATGCTAATTAAGCAGTTTGACAAATTATACTGTCTCCAATAGTAGAAATCACATAATACTATTGGGCTTCTGATCAAAAGGTTAATGTATTTTATATTTGTAATTGTTGAAAGAAAGTTACACTCTTTATTTTCTTTTCCCCATTTTCTCCTTTATCCCTTGACCTTTGCCCTTCACTATTTTTCTTTCCTAAGTTTCTTTTTTAATAAAGTGCAAATAAAAAAGAACCTACAACAATAGGTAGTCATACAGGAAGTGGCATAAGATGCTACAGTTTGCTATACATAGCACTTGCTATCATCCAGCTGACCTTCTAGTCAGCATTTTACAGTTTCAAACACAAAAGTTGGTAGGCCAGGAATTCTCACAAACTTCATTATCATGCCACCATCAAGGCAGATCTTCTCTATGTAGCAGAGACAGATCCTGAGAAAACCAAGCACTGGCATCTCAATATGTTGCCAGATGCCTAAAGGGAGATACCATATCAGTTAATGTATCATCAAAAGGCAGCAAATATACCTAGTGCTCTTTTCTCCCACAGTATTTTCCCCACAACAACATCCTGTAAGGTAAGATAGGCTGAGGGAGCGACTGGCCTAAAATCACCAAGCTGGCTTTCATGCCTAAGGCAGGCCTAGAACTCAAGAGTCTTCTGATTTTCTAACTGCTATACCAAACTGGTTCTCCTACATACATTACTTAATAGTTAAATATAAGTTAGGTGATATGACATGGATGATATTTTTACCAAGCCTACTCCAGCTGTCTAACCATCCATCTTTAAAATGATTATTATCTTTGCTATCCTATAAATGTTCTACTTCACAAATAAGATTTTGGTTGTGCTTAGCCCTTCAAGGTAGTCCAGACAAGAAGCCCAAACCACCCACATCAGCATTATCTTTACTGTAAGGTTACATTAACAGAATCTTGCAAGACTGTAGCGTTTCTCCCCTATAATCTCTTTTTAACTTCCCAAAAGCTAGGGTGGATCCCTTAGGAAATGCTTCCCATGCTTTCCCAACTGAAGACTGAACTACCTACCTTACCGATGCCTCGGCACTGATGCCTAGGCTGTGGTCTTCCGCCTGTCTCCTAAGGTCATTCCCATATACCATTACCTCCTCTTGTCAATATCAAAGATTTCTAAAGCTGAAAGTTTAATCCCAAATGCATAGCTATAGTAAAGGGATACCTGAGTTGGATTGTGCAAAACAGCGGAAATATCAATTCACTACCATATGATGCAGGTTTGGCTATTAGCTTAGGTAACTTTAAATAAACGTGACATAAAATCTTATTGTATTTGTAAGCAAGAATGATTGGGGCGGGTGGGAGTTATGTTCCAAGGCTGTGTAGCAATTAACATCAGTTGGAAAAGGGGAAACATATATATTGTCTTATCTGAAGGTTTTCTGGAGGAATATAAATGGCCATCAAGAGAAATTTAGGATGGTATAGGCAAGCTAAATTATTGATAGGAACTAATGACCTATCTTTGCTATTATCTTATGTTTCCCTTGATATTTCTTCTTAAAAATTTTACTCTTATCATATCTTCCTCAAATTAATTCATTTTTCCTTACGTTCCATTCATGCCACTAATTTCAAAGTCATTATACAAAGAACTTTGCTCCAGAGAAACAAGAAAGCCAGGGTTGGTTTATCATGATGATAATGTTCAAATTGTCATGTCAAATAAGCTGAATTTGGAGGAGGTAAAGCAGATCTCTCCCTGTCAGGTTCAATCTTTGAAAGTCAAATATCTCATAAAGGAAATGCAATCAAGTTTCTAGAGGAAGATTCTGCACTCTTGTAGATATAAATACCCGTACTGAAAATGACAGCTGCTCAAGACAAACATGAGACAGTAATCAGAAAGATGATAAACAAAACTAAAATTATAACAATTGGCAAGGGTTTGTGGACAATTATTTGAAAATAGCAGTATTTAATGAAATAAACCATTCATAAAAGGGGGGGGGCAAGAAACTGGCTCATTTACAATATTCAGAATATTTGAAATTGTTCATACAGTCTATATATATTATCCTGAATTGAAATTTGTCGAGCAAGATCAACAGGTTTCTGGTATTCTGAGTTTATGATACGAAAAATACTAGCTCTTTGAGTATTAATCTGAAGGCCTTATTATTTTTTAAAAACTACCATAAAATACAGCCTAGGTTGAGCTCTTTCTTCTGCATACTTCACTAATTAGTGTTTTTTTTTTAATTTGGTTATGGGAGCATTTATTCTCAAGAGTTTCAGCTGCATCTTTAGCCATTCCATAGGAGTATTGTTTCCTATTTTCTCCAACCTTTGATTAATCCACTGGATATATTTATATATTTGAAAAACTAGCTCAAACAGAAAAGGTAGAACATGCAGACTTTTTAAAATACAGTATAAGAAAATTAACCATAAGAACTGATAGCGCCAGTCTAATACTTCTGATTAAAAATGAGATCAGAACAGGACCCTATGTTTCCTGTCAAGTCCTCAATTTTATTTTTTCCATTCTTCAAGTTGTGTTATTACTATTCTGTTACCATGATTACAGACTAGGAGGGTTGCCATGATTATAGACTAAGAAACAATTCCCCAAATTTACTATCTTTAAAGTCAGGGCTAGAACAGTATGAAAAAATTCAATACTATTCCATAATTCATGTAGTCCTTAGGGTAAGAATTAGAATATGCTCATCTCTTCCCATCAATTCTTCATATACAACTGACAACCACGCTGATCACAAAATTCATCAATAAAGTCAACAGAAATAGCAGATATTTTAGAGGCATTTTCTAGGTCATTATTATACCACTTCTACTACCATCACTCACTTCCAGTCTTCAGAAATCTAATAAACCCTGAAATAATAAAGATTATTTGCCATTTGCAATTGAAAATTATTCCCCTTGAGGATGTTTTCTATCTTCTATCTAAAAGAGAGGGAAAAATATGGTTTCCTTAATTTTAGGAACCAAATATGGCTACAGGACAAAACTGACAGTAATACCATCAATGTTTATTTTAAACAAGTGGGACTGTGTGCAATAATAATCATATTAGAACAAGTCATGTGCTGATTTTATTTCTTTTTCCCCCTGTTATTGTAATGTTACACATCTTGTTACATGGTATTAGAGATAGTCCTCAATTTATAACCATTTGTTCAGTGACTGTTTGAAGTTAGAACAGCGCTGAAAATGTGATTTATTGCCATTTTTCACAATTACAACTGTTGCAGCATCCCTATGGTCACATGATCAAAATGTGGATGCTTGGCAACAGGCTCACATTTATGCCAGTGACAGTGTTCTGGGGTCACATAATCCCTTTTACATACTTCTAAAAAGCAAAGTCAATGGATAAGCAAGATTCACTTAATAACTGGGTTGGGCGCCCAGTGCATCATCACCGCTCTGATCCTCTTTTTGTTTTTGCTTTAATTTAAATCAATCCAATTTAATCTAATTTAAGTGATCTGAGTGGACTAACCTGGCAATTTGAGCACAACCTAAGCACGCCGGTCCGGGTGAAGAAGCATGAGGACACGAGAGTCTGAAAGAAGAACAGGGAAGATGGTGCCAGGACGAGCACAGGAGACTGCTGGGCTCTGCCAGGGCAGGCCGGGACTGCAACG
The DNA here is from genome assembly GCA_017656035.1 of Myanophis thanlyinensis. Lineage (NCBI taxonomy): Eukaryota > Metazoa > Chordata > Lepidosauria > Squamata > Homalopsidae > Myanophis > Myanophis thanlyinensis. The sequence goes on from JAEANM010003592.1 coordinate 16,592, forward strand.
CCAGAGCGGAGTGCTGAGGCGAGGAGGAAGACTCTGAAAGCCCCGAGAGACTGCTGAGGCACCAAGGCGGAGGCTATGAGACATCCCGAAACGTCCCAAGACATCCCAAGGCCGAGACACCCTGAGGCAGCAGTAGCAATGCCAAGGTGACGATGCTGAGGACATCAAGGCAAAGGTCCGCTGGAGGCAGCAGTGTCAGGAGCGGCCTCAGATAACCAGGCCCACCCATCAGTGCCAGGAGGCAGCAGCTCAGGAGCTGCCTCGGTTGACCAGACCCGCCGGAGGCAGCAGTGCCAGGAGCGGATCCACAGTGATACTGGGGCGGCGGCCACAAGAAAACAACCTCAATAAACAGCGAGGACTGCTGTGAGTAGCCATGGGGACAACAGACATCCCATCACCTTTGCTCTCCTAAATTTGAAAGTGTAAATCTCAATGTAAATTTAAAGTGTAAATTTCTTAAATTTCAATTGTAATTTTTAACTTAATTTTAAGAACACGAGCGGTTACACAAAGCATTTCACTACATATTGTACTATGTATGATTATGTATGTGATAAATAAAATCTGAATCTGAATCAGTGGTTAGAATGCAGCACTGCAGGGCTCATTCACCGCTCAGTCCAGGGGTTCGATTCTAAGCAGCTCAAGGTTGACTCAGCCTTCCATCCTTCCGAGGTCAGTAAAATAAGGACCCAGATTGTTGGGGGCAATATGCTGACTCTGTAAACTGCTTAGAGAGGGCTGTAAAGTGGTATATAAATCTAAATGCTATTGCTATTACTAACTTAACAACTGCAGTGTTTCATTTAACAACTGTCGCAAGAAAGGTCGTAAAATGAGGTAAAATCAATTAACAAATGTCTCACAGCAATGGAAATTTGGGGCTCAATTGTGGTCATAAATCAAGAATTGCCTGAATTTTAATGCAGATTTCAATGCAGGAATGTTTATATATTATGACTGAAAGACTGAAATTATCAACTTGCTATTATTTAGAAAGCTTAAAGCATGGGAAATGAAAAGGAAAAAAATCTAGCAGTAATAATTGCCATTTAGGATGTCAGTGTTCCATGCATATTATTTATCTTCTCAGCCAGACTGCAGTATAAGATTAAAGAAAAACACTGCAATCAACATAAAATAATTAGTTATATGATAATAGTTTCAGTCTTAAGCTAATTGCTTAATATTAATATCTTCAATGTATTCTTGCTTAAGTGTTCAATTTATTTCTGAAATTCCTTTAGAAGCCAGATTGCCTCCTGAGACTATTTTTCTGTGAATAAAATGTCAGAGACCAGGTTCCTTCCTCATGGTCTTCATCATGTTCCAAAGATTCAATGGCTGACATAAATCATTCTAGGCTTCGCTGAATACACAAAAGAGAGGCTCTATTTCTTCAGGCATAGACTAGCATATATCAATCTGCGTGGATAGTTTCATGTGCTAAGAAGGATTAGAAAGGCTCAGAAAGAAGACTACCAGGGAGTATCAGTGCTAAAGATATCTCAAAAGAAAAAAAAAGTATGCACTGTTGCCAAGAAAGCTGCACATTTGTACTTATGAAGTCATCAAGAGCCAATCCTAATTTAAACATGCTTTTAATTTTTTTAATCTGTTTTTGCACAAAAAAAGGAATCACAATCTATTTCTCTGTACATGGTCTCTGCCCAGAGGTAGGATTCAACCAGTTCAGCTAGAACCAGCTGTTAACTTTCTAAGCAGTTCAGAGAACTGGTTCAGCTGGTCATTAGGGCAGAGAACCGGTTGTTTAATTATTTTAATCCCACCACGGTCTCTGCCTCTCTTAAATGAGGCAGAATAAAGGAATGGGTGGGAGCACTCTCGACATCTAATTCCATTCATCCTTTGTTTATGTCTATTTATTTAGTTGTTGTTTAGTTCTTAATGCTGTTCCTTACTCTTTATATCCTTAAAGACAACAGCTATTATAAGAAAGCTAAAATAAATTGAGAAAGATGGCCATGCTTCTCTGTTCTCACCACAATTCATCAATATTTATTTGTAGGTAAACTTCTGAATTTTTGATGGCCGACATATGTCAGCCATGAAGAATATTATGAATATAATACATAACAAGGTGCTCACAGATGCTAACTCTTGTATTTGCTCTGCCAATTCTGTCTTATGAGATTTAGAATGTTTTTGAAGTTTATATTATCTTTTTAAAATTCACAAACAATAAAGCCCTCATTTAGTTCACTGGTATTACTTTAAAGAGGACATTACCATAAATACATTATAATATGGGGGGAAACAGTATTTATATTTCTGTTTGCCCAAATCTAATTCATTTATAAATACTGGGCTACTTCCCTATATATATTTGGGATACTTTTTTCAAAACCGTGTATCTATAAATTGTAAGAACTTCGCAAAGTTGCAACAGCAAAGTTGCAAATACTAAAAGCACAGCTAACTGTAATAAACATTTCAAACTAATTACCTAACATACCTGTATGGTTAAAATCTTTTACAATTACTTCTACATCATTTGAGCTGAGATTCCTTGCTTATGGAAAGAGAAATACTGGTTTTCTCCAGCTCTTACTTGAAACACTTAACCCAAAAAGTACAGCCAAATAGATCTACAAGCTAGATCCCTTCTGACTAGTAGAAACAACCCCTGTTATTTACCTTCTTCATTCCATATAAATATGCCTTAAGGGAAGTCACTGTGGCTTCCCCATTCTCAAGTACCAGAATGGAAAATATTAGCAGTAAACCACCAGCCAGACTTATTTGCATCTTTTCATCCACAGTAACAACGGCTTGGCTTGCCTTCATTTTCATTCTAAAGAGCAGTAAATAAAAGTTCATATTTTCAATTTCATCTGAACCTTCTTCCTTGATCTCAGGATTTTTTCCTTTCCAGGATTTCTGCCCATTCAGAAATATATGCACCATTGCTGCTTGTGGGAGGCCAATGCATGAACGTACTACCTGAATGAGGCTATAATATTTAAATATAGTTGCTTTATTATTATTATTATTGTGGCTTTAAAAAAAAAAAACTTTGCTTACCACGAGTTAGTATAGCTTGGTTTGTAAAAAAAAAGAATAAAGTATTTTGTATTCCTTTCTCTTTCCATTGATACCTTCATAACATTCCAGCCTCAACTAGCCATGGTTCCTCCCCCCACACCTCCAATCTTCCTTTTTCTTGTTCCACTGCTATCTTTAGATAGAATCTCTACTTTAGTGTTATATCAGTGTAAATATATGGATTAAACTTTAGTTTTGTTGTAATTAAAATCTGTTTGCCAAATTAATTACATCTGTGAACAATTCCTTGTGCAAATTAAGAATGATAAGAGCAGTAAGTAGGAAATGTAAAAAAAATAAATAAATTCAGTACAAATGAGTTTAGACTCTTCTATATTCTGTGTTCTAACAGAATCAAAGTTCACCAAGTAATCAGTCAGATTAATGTAAATGAAAGGTCTTTGTCCCTGAATCAACAGAATACAGACCATGAATGGCAAAGGCGTCACATCTTAATATGATACATTCCAGGAGGGCTTTCAGGAGACTTTATTCAAGATAAAGATAAAATGGACATAATTAAAATCTGAGTTCTTTTTTTCTTCTGCATTATTGTGCTCAGTTCATAAATTAAAGTTGGAGAAATTACATGGTGCTATGACCTCTATAGTTCTTGACAGTAAATTAGTTATGGCACCTTACATTTTCTACCTTTGTCACTCTGCATCAGCGTTCTCAATGTTAGCCTTTCTCATCATTTAATTGTCCACTGACGTATTAGAGAAAAATATCTAATATATGTATACTTTCACAGTGACCGAAGTTTGAGACTTGCTATTTTCTCCCAAGTATTTATCAAAGACTGTAGAGATTCTCAGTCATCTCTTTGTCCCAAAGGTGTTTTTTCAGGAGGCAACTGGACATTCTGGACTATTTATCAAAGAATATGATTAAATTTTACAATGCAAAACTATAAAAGGCTCCATAACTGATTTCAGGAATGAAAATCAGTTCTAATATCTAACATGGGTATCAGTGTTATATTTTGATTACAACTAGATAGTCTGAAGATATTCACATTTTTATTGTGTTATGTTTAATTCTTTTAAAATATGATTCTCACTTAGGACTGTGGAAAGCATTCAAAAGAAGTTACTTGCAACTGTCTTTTAGTATGAATGAAGCACTCTTCCTAAAGGATTACACATAAACCACACACATAAAGATCACCAGGAAGAGACTTCACAATAGTTGTCTATACTTTCCAGAGGACCCAACTGCTAGACTACTTCAAGGATGGAATCTTCGTTTGCTCTAAGATGCTTTGGGAGTCTCTGTTTTCAAATGCTTCCTATAGCCCTACTTTGTCCCTGTTTATCCAGCCTTGGACCGAGAATTATAATAAAAAATTTCTGAACAGTTAAAGTACTGATTCATTTTACTACGGTATTAAGTTAACATTAATTATGTCATGGATTTTCAACCAAGTGATAGACAAACTCTTCATTGTTGATGTATCAATGGATGTTTTATGTTAGATGTTATTCTAGTTGCCTTTAATATTTGTGTATGTGTGTATCTGTGTATGTCAATTCCTAGAAGAAGAGATGGCTTAACAGCTCTGCCTGTACACGCTAAGACTCCATCTACCACCCCAACATATTGGCCTGGAATTCATTCCCTTTTACCCCACATACAAATTTTAGGTCCTCGAAAGAAAATGTATACCCTCAGAAATACCATTCTCCAGAAAGATAGTATAGAAAATACAGTTTTCAATTAAATATTACAAGGGAAAATAAAATAATTTTCCTAAAGATGTTGGATTCAGCATCAGATAATATCCAGCTGAAATTAAACCACAACATGCCTAGTGTTCAAGAAATAGAAGTTGCCTAGTTACAAGACACTACTTAGTAAATTAGATGCATGTTTTTAGACAAGACAAAGAGATTTCAATACAGTCTAGATACAGAAATACAGGAAAGAGTATCAAAGGTCATGGAAGAGAATGCCAACCAATACTGGAAGAGTTTTTTTTCTTATAGAAAGAAAAGGCCAGCTAATCAGGTCTTGCCAGATTCTCTTACTACCTGTTTTACTTGAGTAATTGATTTCATACCTTAAAACATTACATGGGCTTGGTGATAATACTAGTCATTACTTTTCACCTCCAGAAGTGGATAGTAACAACTTTAGCCTGCCAATTGGTGAAGCATTTAGAACTCTTTGAGACAAGAGTAACTTTAAAAAGTTAATTCCATTAACAACAACTGCATGTCATATATGTGTCATGTATGTGACAAATAAAACTTGAACTTGAACTTGAACTGTGAAAACAGAAAACATATACTTTTAAGGAAGATCATATATCTGTCCTAGCACTCCGCAAAAATAGGAGGTTATTTCAAGACATTGTCAGAACAAAAATATGAAGTTATTTAAGTGGCTCTTTTCTTCCTGATGCTGTACATTTTTAGACATATTCTTCATTGAGAAATACCTCTGTGAGATGGGATGGGATGGGATGGGATGGGATGGG
>JAEANM010003593.1:0-22141 GCA_017656035.1 Myanophis thanlyinensis
ATTCAGGGAGACTGGTATAGATCTATTTCAAGCTTATTTTGCTCTCATCAGCCAGCCATACCCTTATGGGATTTGAATAGTAGGGATATAAATAGTATATAAATCTAAATAATAAATAAATAAATAAATCTACTCTTAATAAGATTAGCCATTGTAACAGAATTTTGCAAGTCTGATTATGCTTTGTCTTGTTCCTTTCTTACATTCACCCTGAATTGCAAGCAGGGAGGGGGTCAACTAAGATTTCTTTACACATTTCTTCTTCTTGGTTTGGACTCAAGCTGTGTTTAACACCTTATTGTTTTGTTAAAGAGTTGTTTGACAGATCAGTGAAATGGTTGGCATATAAATTTAATTATTTCAGTAATAAAAAAAAGATCAGTTCTCTCTACGTCAAGGTTGTAGTCTTTACTTTCTACATATGTTTACTCAGTGGTCATTATTCTCATAGATGATTTCAAGAACAAGATCGTGAACAGCTAGGAAACAGAGAAAGAAAAAAAATCATATGAATAATATATTCCAATATGTTCCGTGGGATTTCTCTGAAAATAGTCTAGACTGTGGTTAAATTTGGTTCCCTGTTACTCTCTGTAGATTAGATTAAAAGTTTACCAAGTCATTCTGGTGTAGGGACATGGAGTACATTCTCAATTTACCTTGCATATATTGCCCCTACAAGTGGAAAGAATACCTGAGCAGCACATCTAGCTCAAAAAAGAACTGTTGTACATTCTTTGCACATTTTTTCTTGCTTAATCACATGAATATTTTTTGCTGCCTTTGAATTAGTGTTGACTCCTGGCAACTGCCCAGACTAATCCCTACAGGGGTTTGTTGATAAGAGCCTAGAATTATATGGCTGGAAAGGACTTTGGAGGTCTTCTAGTCTAACCCCCTACTCAAGGCAGGAGACCTTCTTCCATCCCAGACAAATGGCTGCCCAGTCTTTTCTTGAAGACCTGCAGTGATGAAGCATCCACAGCTCCAGGGGGCAAGCTGTTACATTAGTTCATTGATCTAACTGTGAGGAAATTTCTCCTTAGTTCCAGTTTGGACCTCTCTTCAACTTGCTTCCACCCATTGCTTCTTGCCTTCACTTACCTTAATGCCTAAGATAGGCTTAAAACTCACAGTCTTGTGGTTTCTAGCCTAATGCCTAACCACTGCACCAAGCTAGCTCTTACTGAAGTGTAATACGTACAATTCTTTTCAGCCATTTCCTTTGACACGTTTTCCTAGATTGCATTGTAACTCTATTATATTTATGAATTATGAATTCATAAATGAGAGTATGAATTACTCTCTTATTTTCATTTCCTTTCTATTCTTAATTCGCTGCCCAAATGTTTGTGCCATATCTTGAAAACCAATTGAACTGGGTGTAGAGAAAAGCTGTATGAATCCCAATGATAAATCAGCTCTTTAAAAAAAAAAAAAGACATCCAGCTATTCTTACAGCGGGGTAGTGGAAGCAACATTGAATACTTTGAGAGGTATTGAAGAGTTAAAAAGTTGCATTTTGACCTTTTCCCCCAACTTGAGTAACCTTTTTTCTTTTCTCAAGTTCCCGGCAGGGCAATTTGGGTTGTGAAATGCAAAATCTGGATTGCTCATTCTCGTTTGACTTACCCAAATATGTACTGTTCCAAGAACCATCTGCAGAGCACACTGTTCTAGGAGTGTGAGTGAAGCAAACTGTTTTGTGCAAAACCCAGGCGACCCCCTTCATTTAGCTCACCACAAGGCAAAGAAAGGGTGTGAAAACGTTTTTGAGGGTAGAGGGCTGTATATCTTGCGGGCAAAGCAGTTGGGCTGCATTCTGGCTGTAGCGGATAAGGCCTCAGACAAAGGAGTTAGGCCTTGAGGCAAAATAGGCCCCGCCTCCTTTCATCTCAGCTCATCCATCCATTCTCACTTCCATTCAATACCTCACCAGTTCCTGTCTCCCTATGTGCTTATTCTCTGTTGCCAGGAGGAAAAGTAAAAGTGTTGGCAAGAATGTGAAACCAGGCACCTGGGGACCGCTCTGGAGTCTGCAGAGATGTTGTATCCAGCAATGCTTCAGGTGTCTATGGGAGCTGTCTATAGGAACTGTATAGGAGCCACTATAGGAGCTGTAGACGAGCTGTCTATAGGAGCAGCACCTTACAACTTAGTTGTGCTTTTTTTCTCCTAGATTTGTTGTTCCTTGTTTGGAAGTTGTTTAGGAAAGGAGAGGAAGCCTGCAGACCAGCTTTCTCAGATCCACGTGACGGCCGTAATCCGAGATCTCCCAGTGTTCTATAACTCTTTTTTTAGGATTGCAAGATTTAAACCAGGATTCTCTATATGAAGTGTTGTTGTTTTTTAGTGTTGTTGAACGAAACCAAAGAAAGAACAAAGCAGTAACAAAAAGAGAAAGGTGTGTGTGTGTGTGTGTGTGTGTGTATGTAGGATTTTATAGGCAAACATGCCCATATATATGAAGGCTTATGAAGCTTTGCATATAGGATGATACAGGTAGTCCTCAATTTACGACCATAGTTGAGCCCAAAATTTATGTTGTTAAGTGATAAATTTGTTAAGCAAGTTTTGCCCCATTTTACGACTTTTCTCGCCACATTTGTTAAGAGACTCACTAATAGTTCTTAAATTAGTAACACGATTGCTGAGTGAATCTGGTTTCCCCATTGACTTGGCTTGTCAGAAGGTCACAAAAGGGGATCACATGACTCCAGGACACTGCAACCGTCATAAATGTGAGTCAATTGACAAGCATCTGAATGTAAATCATATGACCATGAGGATGCTGCAATGGTCATAAGTGTGAAAAATGATCATAATCACTTTTTTCAATACCGTTGTAACTTTGAACAGTCACTAAATGAACTGTTGTAATTTGAGGACTACCCGTATTTCATTATAATTGTCTATACATGATTTGAGTTTGTAAATAACTTGTTCATAAATCACAAATAACATGTCTTCCATCTATGAATATAGGTAGTCCTCAATTTACAATCATTCATTTAGCAACAGTTTGAAGTTACAGCAGCACTGAAAAAACTGCCTTGTGTTATCTACTGGTTAGAAAAGGAGTTTTGCCTCTTCCATAAGAGTTTTGTATAAGCTTTTCTGTTTGAGCAGTTTCTTCTTATACTTGGCCATTGCAATGAGGGTTGTTTCATGGATTACGATACATACTTGCATAACTAATGTTGTCTCTTGAATACCCATTCAGAAATAGAACTTGTTTTCCCATCCTTACAGCCACTTCCTTCTTCCATATTTTTAATCCTTTTAATATGTTAATGGCTGGAAAGTTTGTGTTATGTCTGGATTTTGAATGCAGTTGTTTATATTGCTGTCATTTCTCTTTTATGTCTCTTTCTTTAAGCATGCTTTTCATAAAGTGTCTGTGATATGAGAGCCAATATTATTTAAATAAACAATTAAGATCAATGAATATTACTAACAAGCATACTGTATTATAGCCCTGTGCGTATAGATTGCAGGTTTGGTTCTTAATAATGTCTTAGTGATGAGATGTATTTTAAAAAACTTAAATTGCACAATGAATGGTAGAAATCCACTCTTTTAAACAAGGAAGGCAGATTTCTCTACATTAAATTCAAAGCCTACAATGCAAAACAGTGTACTTGCATAACCTGTTAGTAGTTACCCAATGCCTGCTTTAGAACTTATTCCACCTTCAAATTTACTGTTACTTTTTTAAAAAACAATTTTATTAAGAATTTTAATTTATTGTTTTATTAAGAATTTTAAATTAATCCTATTATAAGGAATGGAATAGGGGATGAAGAGATACCTGTTTAAGGATCTGAGGAGTTATTAAATTTGTTTCTACTTGTGGTCAAGGTTGCAAGTCACTTCCTCATATATTTCCTATCTTTTTCTTTAATGTTCACCTGCTGTTTCTTCTTTCTTCAGCTTTTTCCCTGCACTTTTTATTCTTTCTTTCCATTCTACTTTTTTCTCTAAGTTTAATTTGTATTAGCTTTTACTAATTACAATAGTAAAAACTAATACAATTAAATTTGGAGAAAGAAAATGGAATGGAAAAAATAATAAATAGTGCAGGGAAAAAAGCAAAAGAAGCAAGAAAAAGAAAATGAATAAAGAAAAATAAATATATAAAGAAGTGACTTGCAACTCTGACCACAAACATAAACAAATGTAAGATCCCTAATCAGATATTTGTTCATCCCATATCCCATTTCTTATTTTAACCTTGATCAAATAAACCAACTTTATATTTTCCCTCTTATTTCTCACTTTCTTAATTGTTAATTAAATCAAATATTATCATAGGATTTGATTTCTTTTCAATTCTTTGTAATCTCATTGCATAAATTTTCCAAGGCTTTTAATAAGCCTCTTTTGTAAATCCAACAAGAAAACATTATCCAGGTCATTCTCTTGATTTATCATTTATGTTTAATTTTTAAAAGTTCAGCAAAATTTGTATATCTAGTAAAGTGTCCTTTTCCAAATCATTATCTTGGACTGTCATTTGTAGTTCCACCTTCTATACTTTATCTTTTCAGATAAAATTTGTTCCACATCCACATTTATTAACAACTTTTTTTACAGATAATCTATCCATAGAAAAAGACTTCATTACTGACAGTGTTGATATTGTAATCACTACTAACCTTTGGTTTCATTTTTCAAAGATCTCCTTTAAAATCTCTGATAACATTTAGTGTCATTTTGCAAGTCCTAGTATTAAATGACATCAAGTTTGTATTTTTTTTCCCTTCTGCTTAAAATCTTTAGTCCCCTCTAGTGTCCAGTTTCTAAAATCATCACTTATCTTTTATTATGACTTGAAATAGCCAGAATAGCATTTCCCACAAGAAGTTGTTTGTTTGTTTCTGTAGTTAATTCCAACATTTTAGAGTAAAAGTCAATATTATAATTTATCTGGGTACTTAATCCATTTGATCCATTCTTAGATCAAAAGCTTACTTAGCTGTTTGCTGTTTATTTCAGGCTCTGTAAAGTCTTAAACTCGTAATTAATTTTTCTTTTGTTTGGAGTTGAAGATAAACTCAGCTGATGGAAACTTTTCAACTTTGCTCTTCTGAAGGTCTCTAACAGTTTTAAGATGGCTAATGGACAATTTCTGAAAGTGATTAAAAATGAATTTTGGGAACTTGATGTTATTTAAAAGACTCCAATGTAACTGCAAGAAAAATGATTGGTCCCATCATCTCCCAGTGATCAAAACCATGGAAAAACATTGTCTTCAGTCTCCTTGTGAGAACTAACCTTCAGAGCATACATTGCTGCTTTCTTGGCCTTTTCTTGTCTGGAAAGGTTCCAAGGAACTGATCTACCCACCTGTTCCTGGGCCTTTGCCATGGTCGCCAATTCCGCTTTTGAACAGCTGTCTTCCATTCGCCATATTTCCTCCGGAAGTCCCACTCAGTAACTAATGTTGATGGGACTGAAAAACCCAATAGCATCTAGTATAGCAGTTCCTTCTTTTTCTCTGTAGAAAAATCCTGTGAGACATAATGACTGACCCAAAATAATCACAGAGGTTCATTGTGTGAGAATAGATTTGAGCTGGATTTTCTCTGGTCTTAATCCAAACTACCACTTTGCATTGAGACTCCATAGTTATATAGCTATACCATTTTAAAATAGCATTAACAAGACAAAGAAGAAATCAGAGCACTGCCAGGACATGTGTAGCAATAATTTTCAAAAACATCTCTGACCAATGTGCTTCAGTTTGTTCCAGACCTTGCCTTTGACATGTAACAATAAGTATAATGCAAAGATTTTCATACATTTGAAAAGTCCCATAATACTGAATGTTTATAACCAGTTTTTTATTACTTTACGGGTTACAGTATAATGGTTATTAAAGATTTTCTCCCCCTTCCTCTCTCCTTTATAGCTCTATAACTTTGGAGAAACAGTTTCTATTGTATTCTGGACAGACACGTGGGAGCCTGAGAGTTTTTTTGACAAAATTATAAAAAATAGAAAAAATGGAATGCACACTCTGTGCTTACTTGGTAAGAAACATTTGCACCTGGTATTTATTTATTTATTTATTTATTTGGATACATTGTTGTGAGATTTTAATAATTTAACCAATTGTTGGATGTCTTTTTAATTGCTCCATTATCATGCTTCATCAGTGCGAACTACTGCACTTTTGTGAATAATTGAATAATTTATCCTTTCTGATCAAGTAAGTATCAAATAAGAGTCGTGGTGGCGCATTGGTTAGAATGCAATAACTGTCGGCCAACTTACTTCCAGCTGAGCATTCACATGTGATTGCACATGCACGCATAAGCGATTACAGAGACTCAGCTGGTCTTTGGGCCTCAGCTGTGCATGCGCACAATTGCAGCAGGAAATCCAGCTGGTCTTCCGAGCTCTCCTGCGTATGCACACGTAATTGCTCATGTGTGTATGAGTGCTTGTGGCAGCGTGCAAGCACTGCACATGCAAAATCTGCATGCATGCAAAGATGGTGCGGTTGCACATGCAGCACACATGGAGGAGCTGCACGCAAGTGCGGATGGCATGTGCAAAGCGCGTACTTTTTGGCAGTCAGTAAGTAAAAGATTTGCCACCACTGCTATAGCCAATAGGATAAATATGCAGATATTTTTATCCTTGATATTCAAAAAAAAGCTTTAAGAGAAAATAAAACCCTAATTGGCTGGTTGTACCTGAGCTGGTGGGCTGGCTGGTCTTGCAGTCTGGCAAAATAACTGTTGACTTCTGTTGCAGTAAGAAGTAGCTTAAGAAAGATCCAGCTGATTTTTATCATCTGATCTGTTTTTGAACCTTTCTGGTTTAGCACCATTTGTTAGCCCATCCCAAATTGCTTTGGGCATGGAAATGTTCATTTAGACGCTGCAGCTGGGAAAGCTGTAACATGGATAGTGTTACAAAGGATAGTGGAATATGAATGTGACTCTCTTTATCTATAATAAAATTTAGTACAAAGCTGCCAAAACTATATATGTTATTGCCAGTCTAAATGAAACTCCACCCTTGGCCAACACTGTTTCTAAAAAAAAAAAAATCCAAATTCATATGTCAGTGATTCCTAGATTAGCATCACTGATTTATGCATGTATATATCTAATAATCTGCAGTCATTTTTTCTGGGTATGCACCATTTTGTGATACTAGAAGGAAAGTATTGTTTTTAATAGTGATTTTTTTTTTTATCTAAGCAAGCCAGACACTTTCCAGTTCACTGAAAAATAGTATAAGCCAAGTCTTCCCCTTACATTTGCCCCAGGGCAGGGTTTGTTTCAAGCTTTATTTCTTTATGGAAATTTTCATCTAAAGCTTAGTTCAATGGGATGGAAAAAGATTATTGCTAGACTTACATAATATAACTTTGCTGAATAGTAATCAATTGCGGTGTTCTTTTTAACATTTGGAAGAAGTAGGAGTCTAAGTCTCCCCACCCATTTTCCCTAATTTTCAGAAATGTGTACCCCTTTATCTAGCACAAAGCTGCAAAGAAACTTGAGTCTGAATAATAATTGAATATTGCAGAGTCAAAAGTTTTAAATTGCCCCAGAATTACACTGTAAGAAGTTTTAAATTACAGTTAAGAGGGTCACACAAATGTGCTTCAATTGTTAGGGAGGTAATCAGCTAGAATGTCTTTAAAATGTTTAAAATAAAAGTTTTAGCAAAGCCATCCCTTTACTGGGTTTGCTAAGCTATTTAACTGATCCTGTTTCTGTGTTTTAACAGTAATATGATATATAGAGATTAGCATTATCGACTGTAGAGAGAGAACAAAAGTATTGATTATTTCTGATATTTCTGTTATTTTCTTAAAACACTAATCAATGACTTGGCCTGCAGAAAAAGAAGCAGCCCCAAAGGTTTTGTAGCTAAGCATGTTTTTTTAAAAAAATTGCACCAGTCTTTTCAGACAAAATTGAATTTAATATGTAAGCGAGAGACATTCTACAGAGCCAAACAAACACACATGGAATTGTTATCAGATGGAAATTGGACTGATGTAATTAGCTCATTCAGTGTTCTTTAAATACTAGGGTTGATTTAACCGTAGCCTATTTGGTGATGTTAGGTTGGTGGTGAGTTCTTGCAAGCCATTAACAGTCTTATGACCTCGGTTGCTTTTCTTGATTACAAGCCAGGAGGTTCCAGCATTATATCTCAAAACCTCTAAGTCCAAAAGCAATTTCTCTGCATGTTTTGGAAAGAACTGAATTTTGCCAGCATGTAATCAGTCAACATGATTGCTGCAGAAATTGGTCTGGAGATAATTTATACATTGGGGAATTGACTGGAATTGTTCCTCAATTATTGAAAATGCAGCAGCCATATAACTATTTAGACTACACAGATGTTGGAGTGCATTTTCAGAGAACTAAAGAGATTTAAAATTGCATTTCTTCTCTGTGATTAATGCTGAATGAAAGACATTACAGTCTTTCTGTATACACATCGGCCTGTCAGATGTTTTGGACAATGCTCTGTCCAGCATATCTTCCACTCTCCTTTCTTAATATTTCCATTCTAAACTTGCTTCCATTTTTTCTACTACATGAGTTCTTTTCTGATGCCCTCAGGTGTGTCAAATTTAGATTCCCAATCATCCAAAGGGCAAAAGATTAGGAAAGATTAAATCTGCCCACATGGGGTATGGTTTGTTTCTCATAAATACACCACAGACACCTCTGTGTTAAAAATATTGAAGAAAATTACTTGAGCATTTTATTATCTTTGCACAGAATGCCAAGCCATTTTAGGATATCTATTTGTAAATAAATCACAATTGGCTGGGTTCATGTAAAGTGCTCAGCTGCAAGTCTGGCGTGCACATTACAGTTGTTTGGCCCACACATCAAGATTCAAGTGTATTCTGGCTTCTTTTAGTGTATGAATACAGACATTAATTAATTCACTTTATCATAGCAAAAGTTCCATGTCAGGAATGTTGATATGTAAAGAAATATGACTAGCTGATTAAAAATTAAAGTGCAATTATGAAGTCATTGACTGTATATGGAAAATGAATTAGATCCAGAGTTTGAATGACTAGAATAAAAGAAACACTGGATATAAATGGCACTAAAATATAAAGAGAGAGCAATTCCATATTTACAAAAAACAAACCAACTTGAATATTCTTTAATTCATTATGTGTTTACCATCACATACATAACTTTGGGTGACTCACAATAAAAATCCATAAAGCAAGTCCAAGTAATCTCATTCACAAGCAATTGGATAAAGCTACCATCATTAGCCCATTGTAACACAATACAATGCTGCTTTAAAGACTGCCTTCTTTAAACCTTGGGGGAGGAGACTCGGGTAGCCATTCCAAAGTGGGGGGACGAGGCCACCGAGCAAATCTTCCCCTGCCCCACTTGGAGTGGGGGAGCCAGAAGCATTCTCTGATTGGAATGCATAGGTTAGGCGGTTCAGATAATCCCTAAAATACTTAGGAGTTGAGTCCAGAGGATTGAAGAGGTTAATACCTGTTGGGAAACTCCCACACAGGTAGGAAGGAGGGGTCAAGCAGGGAACTAGCCTCACACAGTCTTCGTACAGCTGCAAAAGGTATAAGCCTGACCCCCATCTAAGTTCCAAGCAGTTTGGGGAGACTCATGGATTATACATAGGACACAATAACCCCACTTGAACCCCTCACAAATGGATCTGATTGGTGGCTCCCGACAGTACCAGCCCTTTGAATTATATTCATAAACTATTGGAAGCCAATGCAATATCTACAATTCTAGATTTTATTCTGCTAAAGTGGGTCTCACTTACCAAGAGGCAGGCAGCTGATGGAAACAAAACAGCACTTATATTTGCATCCAGACTCCTCCTCATTGCTCATTTATACTGCTTAGGCTTAATAGGGTATCAAATTCAGTAACTAACAATCTGAAGGGAGTATGACACCCAATATGTTTTTCTTCTGGAAGATAAGATGAAAAGCTTCAAGTATGTTATTGATTGCTTCAACCTTAAATCCTATAAATACACATTTGATTCCAGATGGTACACTTTGAACTTATTAAAGTTGATGTCAGACTTCAATTAAGATTGGTACTTAGGTTTAATGCAAAAAGAAATTTTTTTAATTATGAAAAATGGACTGTGTCTTACATGCTGAGTTAGATAGTAGCAGCAGTTCATCCTCAAAGAGTGGACCCTACGAAGCCAATCCAAACACATAAGAAGGATGTGTCAGTGTCAATCCCAGTATCAGAAGACGTCTGAGGAAAAAAGTCCAGCAAAAACAAAGACAGAATCTGCTCAATACTTATAGAATGCTTGTTGAGCCCTCTAAGTAGATAATTGGGAAGGAGGACAAATGATTAGGACTCCTTTGGAGCAATTGGTTGACATTGTCTGAGATCCTGAATACCAACCAGTTTGTGAAAATCCCTGCTTGTTATGTACTAATATTCAATAGAGATACTCTGGAATTGGTTGTTTTATGTTTTGCAAAACAGCTGTGTTTTGGAAGGGGCGTTAATTTAGAGCCAGTTTGGTATAGTGATTAAGGTCGTGACCTAAAAAACGAGGAGACTGTAAGTTCTAGTCTTGCCTTAGGTATGAAAGTTGGCTGGGTGATTCTCTCAGCCCAACCCACTTCACAAGGTTTTTGTTGTGAGGGAAATAGCAGGTGGAAAGAGTATTCGTATGTTTGCCGCCTTGAGTTACTTATAAAAATAATAATTGTGGGATATAAAGTAAATACATTCCTTTCCACCTTACATACATATACTACATTCTAGAACAGCCCAGAGACAATATATTATGCACTAACAAAATGCTAACCATATATTTGACAATACAATAGTGCAGTGAATATAATTGTACTAGCTAGATGCAATTAGTCCTTTAAAAAAATGGGAGGGAGGACAGAGATTGTAACATCATGCATGTAGAAATGGGTTAGAGAGGACAGTCTATGGGTATATCTCTATCATATACAAGGGAAAAATAAAATCTTGAGTCTTAATAATTGTTATAAAACTGAACTTCCAGTATATAACACTTATATGTTTTTCTGCAGACATTAAAGTGAAAGAGCAATCAGTGGAGAACCTCATGAGGTAAGTTGTGTTGCTATGTGTTGATTATGAGCATGTGTCTGTGAGAAGTGTGTAGATAGTTTAGCACTTGAGAATAGAATAACTATTATAGGAGCCTATAGGGTTACATACAAACATAATTAATACAGGAGATGGAAAGAAATTATGATCATATTCTGGGTTATGGGACAGATCAATAGCAAAGTTCAATCATAACTAAAGTCCACTGGAACCCTCACAAGTGTATTTCTACAAGTATTAGGTTTAAATATTTGTAGGGAATCTGGAATAAATATGCACCCAGATCCTTTTCAAAGATCCCAAAATTGGTTTGCAAATACATTTTTTCTCATCAGCTGAATGCAGTTGAAAGCCTTTGCATAATCAGAAACAATGCTGCAATCCATTCTCAGCTTCTCTGAAATGCAGAGGCCTGATTTCTGGTTGCATCCATGTCCCAGGAGGCTTGCCACAGTTTTCAACAGGAGCCAATTTAGTCATCTTCACAACAGTGTACCACATTGTAGGATGAAACACCATCTACCTCAGGAAGCACCACCAGGAATTGGTGTCCAAGAGACAGCACCATTGGCTTTCATAACATCAAGTTGGGTGGGGTCTTAAAGAATATTGAATCCAACTCTTGCATTGTGCAAGATGCAGTAGATTGGTCCGTGGACCACTGGTTGTCCGTGAGAAAATTTTGGTGGTCCACAGAAAAATTATTTGCATTTTTTTATATTGCACTAAATCAGGGGTCAGTCATTAGGCAAATCATATTAGTGGTCCCCAGGATTTAAAATTATGAATTTAGTAGTCCCTGAGATCCAAAAGGTTGTTGACCCCTGCACTAGATCACTTCTGACAAGATGACTGTTTAGTCTCCTTTTGAAGACCTCTAGTGAAAAATTGCTCATCACAATCAGGGAGTTTCTCCACATAACTAGTCAAGACCTTTCTCCTTGTAGTTTTGAGTACTTTTACAGTCTTGTACCAGCTGGGATTGGATGTATCACTTGCTCTCTGCTTCAGGCAATAAAATGTCATTGGCCAAATCTTACTTTTAGTCATCTTTTTCTGTTAAAGATAAACTGGCTACTTCATAACCAAATTTAATGCTTATTGTGTTTAGCAGGTATTAGTTGTCTCTCACTTTAAAAAAGTGAACAGAGTGATATTAGCTCTGATCCAAGTCATTTTAACTGTGGTATAATATTTTCCCACTCCCAGTTGTTCAGTAGTTCTAATCTGGGTGGATCAGTCTGTGCCCTTAATCTCTTTGCCAACTCATCTTATGGAACAGTTGATGGTTTCTGGACACATCCTTACTCTGGTTTAGCTTCATATTCATATGGACTGACAATCTTGGGGGAAGATTTATTTTGGAACGTCTTCATAACTCTGCTTGGCCGAGTCCATGGTTGGCAAACTTCACTGAAAACAACTCTTAAACACTGGATTTGGGGGACTATAATTATGCAACTCGAGAGTATATGGTAGAAAAATACAGGCTTTCCTTTCAACTTGGCATGAATAGAACGGTTGCTGATGCAGGGGGAAGCATAACACCACTTTTGAGGGGGTTGAGGAATAGCCATGGCTGGGATTGTACTGGAAGAGTAAACATGTGGCACCTCTTTTAGAAGTGGAGAATACATTTATCTGAATCATGCAGGCTGTAATTCCTTGGTTAAAAGCTTCAAAACAGCCACAGGACTGCCTAAGAATGATTTCTCTTTCCCAATGACATAAATGTTGGATGCAGCTTTTAATGCACATCTAAAGCTAGGCCAGTGAAGTCAAGGGAAGAGAGCACCAATATAGTTTCATCTGCTGAATGTATTGTTTACTGCTTTTCAGCTGTTAGTTCAGTGACCAAACCCAACCTAAGTCAGCCTCCTGCCGACCTGTGTGTTCCCATAGGGCAGGTCTCCTTGGGGTTCCATTGTCTGGACAGTGTTGTCTGGCAGCCCCAAAGGTTCGGGCCTTCTCTGTGGGGGCACCCTCCCTTTGGAACGAATTGCCTCCGGAGATGCAGACCATCACGGACCTATAGACCTTCTGGCATGCATTAAAAATCTATTTGTTCCAACAGGCCGGTCTTGCCTAGTACTATCAGTTGGGAGTTTTAAATTAGTTTTTAAATCAGTTTTTAAATTTGTAATCTTTAATTGTTTTTAAATTCTTAAATTTCTAATTTTTTACATTGGGTTTTTAATTATGATCAGCTACCTTAATTAGTTAATTTTAATTTGTTTTTAAACTGTAATTTATTCTGTGTTTTCTTTTTTTAGACGGCTGTACACTGCCCCAAGTCCTTCGGGAGAGGGGGCGGTATAAAAATTAAATTTTAAAAAAAGTCTTTCTTGTGTTTAACAAATATTTGTTGAACAAAAGGCAATGTGAAAACTGACTAGTACAAATGTCAGTTTGCTGTGCTCATGAATCTAACATGACTAGAATGTATAAGTTCCTTGTTTTGACACTGTTGATTTTGTCTATCAGGGGAAAGAAAATCTTTGAGCCACCATGCTACATGAGTGTAAATCAAGCAGCCAAGCAACTACTTGCAGTTGTCCAGAATCGGCAGCTACAGGGCCAAGAGCCAGGTATATTTGTCTGTCATTTCTGGTAGAAAGGTATAAATATGTTTGAAATATCTTTCAAATTCAAGAATTCTTACGGTAATATGGAGATGGGCCATCCTGAAGTTGGCAAGATACAATTTTTAAGGAAACCAAAGTTTTACATTGGTTCATCATCATGTCGTGTACATCACTGGCCTGGAAGCACATATTTAAAGGCCGCAGAATGTTGGCTTATACACAAACCAGCCACAAGTTCAATGACCCAGTTTTTATAAAAAAAAATTCCATATGGATATATTTCAAGAATGAATCACATTGACTTTAATCATTTCCCACACTTATAAGAAATTATGCATTTCCTTCATTTAATGTTTGAAATTCTACTTGTCACAAAATGTGATCCCAAATGCAGAGTGAAAAAGCACTTTTAATATAAAAAAAAATGAGTATCACAGTCCTTGATCAGCACAAAGAAAAATATGTATCGCATACCATGCCATCTTGTATTCAACTAACCTTTTGACACCGCATGAAGAAATACAGACTTTGGTGGGGAAAAATACAACCAAAAGTTCTCCTATTAGTAAAACAGTTCTATGTTGTAGAAAAAGAAACCTCAAAAATTAAGTAAATTGATCTTGGTTTGATCCTCAAGTATTTTAATTGTAAAATTGTAGGTCAGGGATGGAGAAACCAAGGATGCACTATGATTCCCATCATCCTGGTCATGATTCAATCATGTTCAGTGAGCATGACAGGAATTGAAATTCAGCAATATCTGAACTGGCTGAAGATTTCTCATCCTTGCTTTAAGGTTTAAAATAACACTGTAAAATAGGGGTGTCCAACCTTGGCAACTTTTAAGACCTGTGGACTTCAACTCCTAGAATTGGTTGACTTGGGGAATTCTGGGAGTTGAGGTCCACAAGTCTTAAAAGTTGCCAAGGCTGGGACACTCCTGTGGTAAAGCTTCTAGTTCTTCAGTATTTGATCCCAGTAACTTATAGCAAACAAGATGGATGCTTGCATTCCATATAAAGGCAAGATGTTAATTCAGAGTGATATGGCATGTGTCAAAAGCAAACCCGGAAACATGGTTCATTCCTTTGAAGCAAAGGAACATAAAACAAGAATTATGGTTGAGAACTTTAACCACAATTTAATTCATCGTCTTGGATCCAAATAACATAGCAAAGCTTAATACAGTACAATTTATTGTGTGATACAAGTTTTGGTTAGTGAAGACAACTCTCCCCTATCAAATCAGCAAGAAAAGTAAGGGAGTTGGGGAATAAAAATGACTCTCAGCAAATTCTCCTTCGTATTCTCTAGTTAGAGGAGTATTTTCTGAGATGTGAAACCCTATCCACAGATTATTTTATAAGTGCTTGTTTTTTCAATTTTTTTTTTAGAAAAATCCTCAGTTATCAGGAATAACATCTAGTTTTTCTGGTAGGCTATATTCACTTAAATAACTCTGCATCTGACCTTATTATTATACCTGAAGTTCAGATTCCTGCTAGATCACCATATTTCCTGTGCCTGATCTTTACAAATTTTGCCACATCCTATTACGAGACAGTGTTACAGGCATTGCTCCAATTTTCAGGGAAGTGATTGTACATCCTGAAACCTTCAGGTTTCCTGGCGTCAGTGTAAGATGATGTAACTTGGAAGGAAAGGAGGGAGAATCACTCTCTCTTAGATTTGCTGTCAAAATTTTAAAGCAGATTTTCCTAAAGCATTGTTCTTTATTTTTGCAGAAGTAACCGAAAACACTGTCTGTGTAGGCTTAGCAAGAGTCGGTGCACTCGATCAGAAGATTGTATCAGGTACTCTACAGGATATGACTACAGTGGCCCTTGGCGATCCTCTACATTCTATGATCATAACTGGAATATTGCATCCCTTGGAAATAGACATGCTTAAATTATTTGCAGTAGATAAATCCATCTTTGAACAACACTGAATTGCAAACTCTTTGTACCTTACTTGGAGCAGAGGCTGATAAATCCCTTGTTGATAACAGACTACTTACTCTACAAAGAAGTAACCCATATTTTGCTAAACAAGTCAGCTAACAAGTCCAATTGTGATTCTTTATGGCTCAGTCTCACTGCCTACAATTTGTAAAAAAAAATTTTACTTGATGGAAGTAAAATAAAAATTGAGAGTATTGTCTTGATTCCACTTGTATAGCAGGTGATGGGAGAACAAAGTATGGCAAAAGAGAATATCCAGAAGATGAAATATAGCACTTGGTTAGGATGGCTAATTGTTTTCAACCTTAGACTGAAAACAAAGCAATTTTTTTAAAAGAAATCTGCTGCTACCTTTATGGATATATCCCAAAGGAGTAAATGCCTAAACTGTACCATTTCCAACTGCAGATAATGACGATGGTAACAGTAGAAGTTAAAGTTTTAATTCAACTACTGAGCATTCTTCGGATCAAAGGGACTTAAGGAAATTAAGATTTACGATTTAAAATCCAGGAAAGAAACAAAAACAGGAAATAATTGCTTTGAAGAAGTCCAAAAACCCAGTTTCAGCCCTCATTCAGTGACAGGACAAGTTAATCAGCCCATTTCCTGATTGATCAAATAGTGCAGTATTTCTTTGTAGCAGAGTAGGGGTAGGGCCAAATGGGTTTCTGGAGGTACTGTATCAGGAGTCATGACAGAAAAGACCTCCCCCTCCCAATGACACTAAAAGCATCAAAGCACTCCCATCCTTTTAGATCTTACAGGATGGACCCAAGAAATTGGGGAAAGTTAGTCCAACAAATAATCAAGTCTTGAACCAGGTAGGGCTTTTGGTATGATACTGCATTTGCTCACAGAGCAGAGTTATCATGAATGAGATGGGCAGCACAATTAGTCTATTAAACAAATATCTACTTGTACAACTCCACACTGGGCTAACTGTACTTTCCAAGTGCAATCTTATATGAACCACATTATAGAAGCCCAAATATAAGGTAACTAAGCCACAGTAATCATAAGGATCTCTCAGCTCAGGACACATACATACAATTGGCACACAATAATGAAACCATGTAAGAGGTCTTCCTTTTCCACTCTTAAAACTAGTGACAGAAAAGTAGATTGTGCACTGGTTGTATGTGAGTAAGTGCAAAATGGAAATTTTTGGGACTGAATCCATGCAAATAATTCCTTGCAGAGAAAAAAAAATCTTTTTAGAAAGTGTGTTAGAATTGCCTTACTATTTCCCTGCACAGCTTTGCCAAAAAGGTGAACTGTGTACAGCAGAGCCAAGGCCTCCAAGCCTCCATGCCATTTCAAAAATGGAGAGGGTCTTGGGACCCCATCAGTATATGCAGCCAACAGTTCATAATTCTCATGCATCTCTCCTTTATTTCTTTTTTCCCTTGGTTTTTTTTTTCTTTAAGCTCTTTTTACTGTGTGCCCTTCCAAAAATGAAGAGGCCCTTCCGAATGAAATAGACTCGATATATAGACTCTGTCTCTATAAGAAACAGGAGTTATTCAATTTCAAATATACCTGATGTAGGAAATGGGCCCTGACAATTGGTTCAATTTTTATTGTTTTTATTGAGTTCACCTGCTCCATACTGTTCTGGAGATCTGCTGGTTCCTCCAAAAGATTTTCAAGGGAGATTAAGAAATGCCATCTTTTTTTTGTGCCATTTCCATGAAGAGGTGCTTCAACACTGCTTTGAGTATGAACAAAGAATGGGAAATAAATCTAACCAACCAACCTCACATTATCTCTTGATTCATCTATTGCGTTTTACTAGTATGTAACCAGCTGCTATTATGTATAAACCACAACGTAGAGTTTATTAGGATCGATGACACCCCTGTCTTTTTGACAATTAGATGAGAACTTAAGAATGCTTTAAAAGGATGTATTTCACCCCAAGAACTACATAAACAATATATGACCTTTAAAAAAAAGTTTTATTGATAGGAAAAATTGATCCCAAATATGTCAAACATTTTTGCTGTTTCAATAAAGACTGTATTTAAAGTAGGAAGAAAAACCCAATAAAATGTTCAATATTGCACTGGCCACTAGCTATAGTATTTTCAAGTTATTTTTAGTATATTATCTTCAGCCACCACTTTGAACTTATCGGTAAATAAATTCCTTAAATTGTACAAAACACCAGGTCTTTAGAAACTAAATAAAAGACATTTCCAGGAAATAAGAGTTTCACCATTTTCTCCTACAGGCAAATATATGGCTAGGCCATAAATGCGATCTATAATTTAAATCAGGGCTTGGCAACAAAAGACACCACCACTAAATAATGGGTACTGATCTCAAAAATTAAAAATAGGCAACTGAAATCCTAATAGATCAGTGTTCTTGTCAAAATTTTGTCTATTAGAAGCTAACAGGTTGCATAGTGATTCACGCTGCCTAAACAGACTGCTGACTCCTGCATAATTTTTTTTTATTTATCAAATGTATTTGCTGCTCATCTTGTGGTTCAAGGAGACTTTGAGCAGCAATAAGTTTTGGGAATTGGTATCACAGCAACCAGGCCTCAATAAATGAAATATGCAAGAAATGTTTTTAGTATTTCATTATAGTGAAACTCGCCTCCCGAAGACAATGGGAGAATAAAAACAGCAAAATCCATCTCTGCTAAAGCAAAATTACTTATTAGTGGGGCACAACTCTTTTAAGATAAAGAAAAATTGCAAAAAGTTCAGGTCAAAGTAGGAAGCAACGGGAGTTATAATGGGGGCTAGGAGCAGGACTCTGAGAAAAATGCATACTGAAATACTTTCTATAGCAAAACAAAAGCAGATTCCTGATTTAAGAAATGTAGAACAAAACTAATTATAGAGCATGGGTGTCAAACTCATCGCATCACGTGACGTATCATGACATTTTTTTGCCTTTGCAAAGCCTGGGTGGGCGTGGCCTGCACGTGACGCATCTGGCCCACAGGCTGCCAGTTTGACAGGCCTGTCAGGATAATTTTCTAAATTAGACAAAATGTAAGAACCCTGGGTTTCTTCTAAATCATACTAACCATAATTGAAAAAAAATAAAAATACTGCAGTTCTCCCCTGGAAAACATAATTAATTTCACTGGATTTAGATTCTCTTCCCCACCCATCTTGCAATAACCTGCCATTGATATTTCCACTGCCAATCTTGGTTTCTTCATCTGCCAACAATATTTATTTGATAAAGTGCATTTAGCATCGCTTTCTAAAAAGTTTGGCCACAGTTAGACCAGTACTGAAGACTGAATATTTGAATAAAATTGCAAGTGTTCATTTTAGAAATGAAAAAGAACTGGGGGAAAGAAAGACGATTCAAGTTACTGGTTGCATCTGTAGAAAATAATATCCTAAACTCTCAGCTATGCTAGGCAGCCTATTTTCCCTCAACCATTAAACAGAACCTAAAATTAAGCCTAATACTTTTAATTTTAAAAGTATAAAAAACACCTTTTTCCTTCATATTATCTTTCTGGAGTTTGATGGACAATAAACTTGATCTGCAAATCTCCTAAAATTAAACACTTTGTCTGGGATTACAGACCAAAATGCACATTTGTTTAGGGAGCGATCCATTCCTCTGCTGAACTATATGGTTCAAAGGCAACACGCTCAATGTAAGCTATTTTGCCAAAAGTTAGATAAAAGCACATTTCAATGCCACATATTTGGCAAAAGTATAATTTCACATTCTTTGCTATTTGACATTTGGCTGAGAGAAGTCAGCAACAATAAAGAGGACTTGTATCCTGCAGAAACAAAGAGTGTATTAACCCCAGTAAAAAGGTTAAGCAATTTCTAGTGTCTCTTATTTAAGGCACACCCAAGATTTAGACCGTGCCAACAAAAGCTACTGGAACAGTTGTGTGGAAGCATAAGCAAAATTAAGACAGATGCACAAATCAGCGGAACAAGTTGATTTTCTTATTTGAAGAAGTGATTATAAAAAGTATTTAAAACAAGTTAACAACCTATTTCAGCAAGCCCTTTTGCTGAAAAAGATTCAAAGGTGATGGGACTTTCACATTAGTCTACACAAAGATAAATAATTATTTCCATGGGGAAAAATAATATTGCTGCATCAAGTGAAAACAGCACAAATTTTCCCCCTCCCATCTTGGGAAATCTGTTCCTATTGTCTTTTATATATGATGGGGGATAAGAAAATAGTAATACACAAAACAGTTTTCATTGTGTCATATGGAAAGAAAGGAGGCTCAAATATGTTACTGTGCAAAAACAATGAATCAAAACTTATATTAGGGTTTAAATTACAGGTTGAATAAAAATACATTTCTAAAAATAAGCAAAAACAAAGTAGGGTTAGAAATTAAACAACCAGTAGGTTATCTAACAACCATTGGATTAAAAATAATAAAAAGTTATTCCCACAAAGAAAATCCACATTACGGGTTTTTTCCAATATAAAATTCAGGTCCATTTTATGTATTTCTGATGCCTAACACAATTTCATGCAAGCTATAAAAAACAATTCTTTGGGATAAGAAAACAATTTCTGACCACGAGGAAATGCTAACCTTCATTTTTTTCTAGACCAACTCACTTGCATTGCAGGCTTTTGTTCCAATTGTCTTTTTAAAAGGCCTAGGGATTTCTATTCATTTGACAAACAGTGAATTGGGGGTTTTCCATATTAACTTAAAATGGAGACTACTGACCAACTGCAGTTCCAACATTAGAAATATGTGGCATTGTATCCAAATATAATCTTTAAAAATTACACAGTGGGATATAGACAGAAAACATTACCCAAAATGTTCCTGTGAAGTTTTAAAAGAACTTTTAATGATGATGGAGAATACCAGCACAGAATCAATATTGGCGGAGCTAGTCACTAAATAATTAAGTGCCAGAAAATGCTGATGTAAGATTTATAGGTCCTACAAAAATCTTGAAGGGGAAAAAAATAAAACTTCGAATATGGGGTTTGATTTAGGAAAACTCATTATATTCAGTTAAAATTTGAATGTTTAAACCTAAGACAATGCAGTCAATAGTGAGATTGCCAGAAGAATATCCTAGATTCACATTCATAAGAAGATCAAATAATTTGTAAAGGAAACAGAGAGAGAAAATAAAATCATGTATTGTCTTGTTGGCTAGTATAAAAAAAAACCCTTCAATTAAAATAAACGTATCCAACATAAAGGGTTCAGAAAGGAAATGGTAATGCAGGAAGAAGCAAATCATAAAAGCATCCCTCCTTTTGAGCATTTCATAAAAGTTAAATTAAAAAAAAAACTAATTATTTACTGCAAGACTTGACCATGTATGAAAAACAATCAAAAGACATCCGATTGGAGGAAGATATCGTATTCTTGCAAGACATCATTCTGCACGCTAGATACATGTAGTAATGCCCAATTACTGTCAAGGTGCTGCAGAATTAGCAGACAAGATTTTACTTCATGGTAATGAAACATTCTGCAAACGCGTTTTACGTATTCATTTTACCTTTGTATTTGAAAACTGAATAGTAGTCTCCCCAGAAACTTTAAAATGTAACATGAACAGGGAATCCATCATCTCCATATTCAATTTCACATTTACAGCACATCAATTGCAAACAAAAACTTTACTGGTACAAGTCACAGCCATAAAAATTAATAAAAAATCCCCAATGTTTCCTATCTGTGCTGACGGATACTTTGATAAAAAGGCACTCTGAAAACCCAATATGGTTTGGTTCATTAAGTTTGCAAAGTACAAACAGTCTTATAAACAGTTATGCTGTAGAATGTCAACCGCTGTGACATTACACCCCAAAGTAATTTCCGTTTAATTTCTCCCTCCCTGCAATAATACCGGTTCTGTGGGAATGAGAAATCTCTGCCACAGCAGCAGCTTTACAGAAAGCGGAGTCAACAATTGCAACTTCACATCTGTACTGGTAAGTCTGCTGTAGGTAGGAACACACTTGACAAAGAATCCACAAAGTTTTGGGGCTTCTGAAAGTCATTCCCAGCTTAATTCAAGTCAATCCCCCTTTCATTTTCTCTTCTGCTATCAGATGGCAAGAAATTTTGCTGGGAAACAGGAGACCAGGAGTTTCAATTTCCAAAGGAAGAACAAAGTCTTAAAATGACAGTACTGGAAAGCTTTGGTCCGAGGAGGAGATGAAGAGGTTCGCTACATAGTGGCAAAGTCGATCTGTACATACAGTTGCCTCACTCCAGCCTGCAAACACAAGGAAGAAAGACACATATATAAGTCAGAAATGAAAACAGATGAATCTTGTTTCAAATGCAGTGCTATCCAACTTTGGCAACAACTACGAGGGCTATCCACAAAATAGATTACTTTTTCATCTATAGCAAGAAGGGGCAGAGCTAGCGTGGCCATCTTTGGTCTGTGTGTCCGCCACTCAGTCTGCATCTAGTCGTGCTAGTGGGAGGTTTGTATCGTTGCCCGTTATTTCACAGCAAACGTTTGAAATGTGT
>JAEANM010003594.1:3912-22140 GCA_017656035.1 Myanophis thanlyinensis
CTTAAACCGGAGAGTCCTCGCCCCCCCCCCCCCCGCCCCTCCGGTCATTAGCATGAACTGGAGCTAAGGTTTAAGTCCTTCATTATTTAATGCGTCCTAATGGGGCAGAGCGGGGAGGGCGGTGCTTGAAGGCCGGGCAAAAGATGCATCCTTCCGCACGCTCCCCCACCCCACCCCCCCACATTGGGGGAAAAAATTTTTTTAACGGAATCATCATGAAAAAGTTTCCCAAAGAAGCAGGGGCAGAAACAATGAAGGTTCGAAAAACAAAGCAGAAACCGTCCAGTAGCGCCGTGCTGAGGTCAATGCCACGGTCACCCCATTGTGAAAGAGCAAATTTAAACAGCGAGAAACTGGAGAGAGGGGGGTGGGGGAGAGAGAGATCCCGAGCCAATGGAAGGATTGGGATCTCTTTCTCCCCGAAATCCCACTTGCCCTGTTTCCTTCCTTCCTTCCTTCCTTTCTTTCTTTCTTTCTTTCGCACTGTAGAGGGGAACCGATGGCGGAATCTTTCTGAAATACTCTGCGCGGGTGGAAATCTCCCGTTTCCAATATTCCGTTTGGTTGGTTTGTTTATTTACGCACGAATACAACAAACGACACACTTCAGCCGCTTCTCGCCTAAAACAACAACAACTGGACGCCGCTTTTTGAAAGCGAGAGTGAAAATAACAAAAGAAGAGCCAAAGAAAAAACCAACCAACCAACCAACCAACCCTAGAACGTGGAGGCAAAAGACCTGTAACCAATCCGTGTAAAATTGCCCCATTTACGCATTGATTTAATTCCAGCCACAAGGTTTTAGGACGCGGGTTTTTTTAAGTTGGAAAACATTCAAAACGAGTTAACTTTTCTCGGCCTCGCCCTCTGCTTGGCAGCCCACGCTTTATTTTATTTCATTTTTTTTTCTCGAGTGGTGCCTATTCTTCCTTGATCTCCCCTCTCTCCTTCCCCGGGTATTTCAGCGGTCTGGATCTGCCAGTGGCGCGCGCACGGCCGGACGCTCCGCTCCCGCGCCAGTTGCCACCCACTGCACGCTCTCTCTCTCTCTCTCTCTCTCTCTCGCCTGTTACCGAGGTGTTTCTATACAAACGCCAGCGTCCAGTTGTCATATTAACTATTACACGGCGTAATGACTGAAATCGTCAAAATAAGAGGGAGACGCGAGAGACCTCAACCCCCGCCCCGCGGTCTCCTCCCTCTCCCGCCACTGTTTTTGTCCTCCTCCTCCTCCTCCTCTTTTGCCTGCTCAAACTCTTTTTTTTTTTCCCCAAAAAAAGAACTTTTGCAACAAAAGCCCTAATTGGGCTCCAGAAAATACCCTGACAAGGCATGGAAGATAAGTTTCATAAAGCCCCCGCCGTTGGGAAGGGGGGCAGACAACTCTCAATAGACCCCACGCTTCTTTTCTAAACTCTCTTGCTGAGCCCAAAAAATAGGCCGGTTCTTGAATGCCAGGCCAGCGAGAGAGAGCGAATGCCCTGCGTTATTGTAAAGGTCTCCCTTTTTTCCTCGCTTGTTCTTCCCCGTCCTCCCAAAGAGGCGAGTTATGTCGTCTATGGGGAGAATAAGCTGGGCTTTTTTAATTAAAAAAAAAAAAAAAACCCAACTCCTATGAAAGACCTTTTGCTTCGTTGTTGTTTTTTTAATCTTAGACGTGGAGAAGAAAGAGGGGAGGAGACGCGCCCGAGTTCCAAGCCACTGTAACAAAATACGGGCATAAGAATCATAGGGGTCCTTTCTCTTCCCATAAAAGTTCCAAATGTATGGATTCTTTTGAAGATCTGTATTTAGATTAACGGCTTTCCAAAGGCAGGCGCCTCGTCCTAATTCTCACACACACACACACACACACACAGAGGGATGAAAGGGGAACTTTAAAGCGAAGTAAAAAGCAGAAAAACGGGGAGAGAATGGAGAGCAGTCGTTTAAAGAAAATGGAGCAGGGGCTGCGACATCTCCCCCCTCAAGAACCAGGCTACAGTAATATGGGGGTTTCTTGATTTTAAGGTGATCAGGAGAAAGAATATTTATTGTTTGTAGAAGTTAAGGATTCTGAACTGCAGGTGCTGAACTAGGAAGGGTCCTGGATGGTCTGTAGAGAGCTATCACATTTCTCTTTATATAACTCTTTTACTTTTAACAGCCACCTTTCTCTGAGAAATAATTTGAATAGGAAGTCAGAAAGGTTGCTTATTTAGGAGGTTTTTAAAGGGATTTTGACTACTTAAGAAACTTCTTTGTAGTTTTGGCAGAATTGGAAACTTGTCTTGGTTAAATTAAGTTATAAACAGATAGGTAACCATTCCCCCCCCCTTCCTTCCTCCTACTCCGCGTCTTCTTTTTTTCTTTCTTTCTGAGTTTCTTCTATGGCATTTGTGAAGTTGAATTATGTACTTAATGAGCATTTATTTCCTTATTTATTAAAGTTATATGCTACCCATCTCACTGTCAAGCAACTCTGGGCAGCTTGTTAGTTGTGAAGTCATGTCCGAGCCATCGCGACCCCCTGGACAACGTTCCTACAGGCCTTCCTGTCCTCTACCATCCTCCAAAATCCATTTAAGCTCAAGCCAACTGCTTCAGTGACTCCATCCAGCCACCTCATTCTCTGCCGCCCTCTTCTTCTTTTGCCCTGGGCAGCTTACACTATTATAAAAGCAAGAATATAAAAACATTAAAAAGTTAAAACATTAATAATTAACACAAGATTGGATAAACTAGAAACCACAAATGGAGTAGAGAGTGGGATCTTCTTAATCCACTTTCAGCATGTAGCAGCACCCTCATTGGGGACCCAAGCCAATTGTCAGAGCCAGGTTTTAAGATCCTTTCAGAAGGGGGGGGGGAGGAGAGAGAGATTAAGCAGCATGATGTTTCAGAGGTGGGAGCCACAGCAGAAAAAGGCTCTTCTCCTGTTCCCTACCAGCTGAAGTTCCTTGACCAATGGGATTTGAAGCATCCTTCTTGTGCTGGAGCAAGTGGGGTGGACCAATCCCACTGGGATGAAACAATTCCTCAAATAACCTGGTTTAATGCCATACTTTAAAGGAATTAGCCAATACCTTGAAGTGATCCTGGAAGCAAACCACCAAACATTGCAACAACAGTGTTACATGATGATTCCTAGGGGCCTAGGACTGTCTGTGCCATTGCATTCTGTGTCACCAGTACTTCTGAATTTTCTTTAAGGGAAACTCCATGTATAGCACATTGCGTAGTCCAAATACAAGCTGGCCTGGGCTGATGACTGAGTGCAGTGCCTGCAGTGTGGCAGTTCAAATCTCACCAAGCTCAAGATTGACTCAGCCATCCATCCTTCTGAGGTCAGTAAAATGAGGACCCAGATTGTTGGGGAGGCAATATGCTTAGAGAGGGCTGTAAAGCATTATGAAGCTGTATATAAGTCTAAGTGCTATCGTTATTGCTCATGATCCAAGAAAGTACAAGTAAGTTAAAGAAGGAAGGAAATAAATTGGGTCTAGGGCAACTCGGTGCGGCCAGCTCACCTCTGCATGTCACCTCTGCCAACTCACCACTATCAAGTTGCTGCAGGACAATTCCACACAGCCAACTGCCACAGGGACAACTCACCATGAGTGGCTGAAGGGAGAGCCAAGCAGGCAACCCAGCGATGGCAAGCTGGCCACGATGAGCTGACTGAGAATCAGTTTATTGTTGCAACCATAGGTCTTAACAATATAGCATAACATAAAATAAGTATGCTATTTTTTAAAAAAAGCTTAAATAGCTCAAAGTTTAAATAATGGAGGAAATGTAACATCTGGAAACACATCTGCAAGAGGATTATTCAGTTGTTTTAAGATCTGAACCCTTGAGTTCACCTACCGTATCATCAATAATTTGGCCCTAATATCATTGTAAATGAGACATTGGAGGACATAATGATTTGATCAACAGTACAAGGCCAGAGATGTTGTTCAACAGGGCATGTATCTAGTGATTCAAGTCTGCTTTTCTGCAATCACTTGTCACCATTACAGTGCTTGGCTAATAAACCCACTTGCTGAGAATTCAGTGAAACTAACTTCAAGGTGTAGAGTTGCATGGCCACTTTTGTTTTGTTGAATGGTTGTTAGAAACATTTCAGTGTTGTTGTCATAGTCATATTATAATTAAGTATTTAAAATTAAAAATGTAAAAGCAAATAGCCAATTCCATATAATGACATACCATTTTATTATGTATTTATATTTCAAAAATTTGGCTACCAAAGTCCAACAATTCTGAGCGGTTTAAGCAACAACAGCAAAATCAAAATGAGATCTCAAAAGTAGGATCATCCAGAAGGATTGGATTTTTCCCAGATCCACTCTGTTAGAATAGAGATAAAGAAGGATTTACTTCCCCACACTTTGTCATACCACTGGTAACCTTGGCCAATCAATCCTAAGCAGTTTTCACACCAGTTGGTCATCAAATTCGCCTTTTCTCCTAGTTTCTGCCAAGCTGTTTGCCTTATTGATAATAAGCTTAGAAACAGAAACCAGTCCATTTCTGGTCAAAATGTTTCAAATCTATAAATAAATATTTAAATAAATAGGGGAGGGTTTGCATCTTCATGTGCTGATATCTCATGTAGAGCCCAAAATTTTGTCCTAAGGTAGCTTCTGTATGAATATATGTACCGGTAATTGTCATTTAGCTGTCCCACTGCTATCAGGATGCAGCAAAGGAGGAAGCCAAGAGAATTTATTCTGATCGATGGAGAAATCGTGCTATGGGATAAGACAGACCACTGTAGTGTGCAAAGTGGTGACATATATTTAATTTCCCCTCCCCCAGTTAATTTAAGATGCCATCACAATACAATAAAAGATGTTCTCTCAAAATGGTGTTCCATATTGGACAGAGGGATTTAGTAAATATATAGGTTTCCCCCTATATGTATATAATTAATCATTCACGCATAGGGCCCAGAAGGCAGACATAAATCCTTTATTGGCCTTCACAGATTTTCCAAATCATTTGCCAAGTTGCCACTCAATTCACTTCATACAGGACTCCACCAGAAACCTAAGTGATTGAAATGATTTTGTGACGAGTCATAAATGAGATATATTCTGAAGAGTACATCAAATGCTCTGCAAAAATTAGTCTGATGTCCTAAAGTATAATCACTTTTGCTATGTAAATTAAAATTAGCTTTTGTTCAGTACTGATGCATGTAGGTTTCTATGACTTATGATGAATGCATTTAATAGATCAGGGAAAGCTGATATACACATATAGATGATGGAAACCTTAAAGTTTAAGCACAAAATGCATTTTTAATGATCTATTTTATTTTATTTTTTATTTACAAATAGTTGTAATATCTTCGTGCTTGAACATCTCTGCAAGTTAGCTGCTGCTCCTGGAAGCCTAGAATGGGAAACCTCAAGTGGGAAGAGACCAATTCATGTTCAGTGCAGGAATTCAGGTTAAAAACACCCTGGACAAATATCTCACGAATTTTTATTTGACCACATTCAGCAAAAGGGAATCCACCATCACTCTAGATAACTGATTCATTTGCCCAAATGTTTTTATCCTTAGAAAATACTTATTAATCTTCAAACAGAATATATTTTAATGTATAGTTTATCCCAATGATGCCCATTATTTTGCTTTCTCCACTCTGGGATAATAGAAAGAGAATCATAGCTACTGTCACCTCCTTCTCTTCCTTCTGTATAATATCCTTTTAAGAACCTGAAGATTGGATTCATACAACATGCTTAGCTTGGCTACTGAATTAAACCCTTTTCTGGATCTGCATAGCCCAGCAAGTCTCAAATTAATCAATTTTAAATTTGGGAATTTTATATTTTAAATTTAATTCATTTAATTGTGGGTTTTTTAAATTTTAAATTAATTTTAATTTTCAGCGTGTATAATTATTTTAATTGGTTTTTAACTTGTTATTTATGTATGTTTTTATTTGCTGTGAACCGCCCCGAGTCCCTTGGGAGAGGGGGCAGTATATAAATTTAATAAAAGTAATAAAAAGTAATAAAATGTGTTAGCTCAGACAACTATGTACTAAGTCATAAATAAACCAAGTTTAAGCTAACCTATCTTAGTATGTTATATAAATACAGCTGCAAAATCACCTAAATAAGCACTTGTGTGAGCAGGACCATTCTGATTCTAATCTATTATAATTCCAAAATCTTTTGCACTTGTACTGTGGTTTTCTTGTAAAAATATCTTCTCAGGCTAATTTCCAGCTTCGAAGTACAATTCAAAATGTTGTTTATGAGCTACTCATCATGACTTGGGATCAGTTTTTCTGACATTAAGTAGTTCTGGAACAACTTTTCCCTTGGTCCTCCACAAATGTTTAGGAATGAGTAGAAAAATGATTACTAGGTTTTGGAAATATGTACCAAAGGATAGTCAGCTAGTAGCTCTCTCTTTGTCCTTCTGCCAATAGTTGAAAATGTTTTATCGATTTACAACAATTCATTTAGTGACTGTTCTAAGTTACAACATCATTGAAAAAAAAAGTGACTTAAGACCATTTTTCACACTTCCAACTGTTCCAGCATCTCCATAGCCATGTGATCAAAATTCAGATGCTTGGCAACTAGTTCATATTTATGATAGTGTCCAGGGATCATATGATCACATTTTGCAACCTTCTGACAAGCGAAGCCAACAGGGAAACCAGATTCATTTAACAACTGTGTTACTAAATTAACAGCTGCAGTGATTCACTTACCAACTGTGGCAAGAAAGGTTGTAAAATGGGGCCAAATTTCATTCAACAACTGTCACACTTAGCAATATAAATTTTGGGATCAGTTGTGGTCGTGAGTTGAGGTCTACCTGTATTTTTACAGGATTTTGAAAATCTGGGATTTTCAACTGACAAAACAGATGGGTATTTTTATTGACTTTTTAAAAAGGGTATGCTTTAATGCAATTTAATCCTGTTTTCATCCATTTGTTAGCTGCCTTAAGTACCTTTTTTTGGCAAAGAGGTGGGATATATTATATGAACATAGACATATTTTCACTAAGAGGTGGTTTCTTTTTCCTATGTTAGAGCAGGGATGTCATTGAGGGCCACACCAGGGCTGTGGTTGACCTCGGGAGACAACTGTGGCCAACTTGGTGGGCATGGCCAGCTTAATGCCACTCCCCAAACTGATGACATGTTTCCTCTTCTCACAGGGTAGACCAGGCCGAAATGACACAGGCTGGCCTCTTACATTTTCCAGGATGGTCCCATGGGCTGGATCAGACCACATTGCAGGCCGGATCTGGCCCATTGGCCTTGAGTTTGACACCCCTGTGCTAGAGTATTACATCTTTATGATTTCCTGTTTTCAGTCTGAGCCATTGTATCATTTCAGAACTTGTTCTACTACAATTGTTGGCCTGTTCTTCCGATGGGATCAAGTCTTATATAACTCTCTTGAAAATTATACACAGCCTTTTCACATCCCGTTGTTTCCCAAGCTTATGTTTTTCTTGTATGTTGGAATTTAGCTCATATCATTCTCAGTCAACCATAACCTAAGAGTCTTGCACTTTAGGTCTATCTCATACTTAATATCTGGCATCACAAGGATAGTGAAATCATCGGCATCTCAGGCATACAATCAGACAAATGCAACCAACTTGGTTTTATGTCCATTTAGACCAGCAGTTTGTTTGCCCTTTGGCAAGCCTGATTCCCCCTCCCCACAAAGCTGCCATGGGTACATGAAGAAAAAGCTATATGGGTGAGATCACTCCCATTACCTCAATTTCTCAAAATACTCTCTACTATCCAGGTCAATTTTACCATCCTTTCTGTGCAGGAGAAACTACTTTTAAATAAAATATAGGGCAGTTTCCAGGCACTGTTTTTTATTTTCTAAGTCTGCCAAGAGATTACTTGAAAATAAATATGAAGCTGTATGATGCCATCTCACATGTATGTAAAATTAATATAATTTACACTGTTTTCCACAAAAATAACACCTATCCCAAAATAAGTCCTATTTTTATTTTCCTATGTGCATCCAATATAAGCCCTAGAGAAGACTCCGCCCACTCCGTTACACCTAGTTTCACAAAGTGGGGTGAGGCGCATAGATAAGAGTCAAGCTAGGGTGGGGATGGGGTGTGGAACTGCCCCATGTGCCCTGTACCAGCTTACCTTGGGACAGTTGCAGCCAGGCCTGTCACACTCCAACACTTGCCTCACCTTGCCAGCCCACTACTTCTGCGGCCACTTACAGCCGCTTGCACACATTACCCCCAGCCTCTGTTTTGCCATCACAAGCCTTCAGGAAAGGCATGTGCAGCCAAGAAACAAGTTCCAGACTGTTGACAAAAGGCCTCTGGCAGTGAAATGGATGCCAAAACCATCAATTCACAGCTCGATTTTCAGGTGCAGAGGCCTTTCCTGAAGGCCTCTGATGGCAAAAACGGAAGCTGGGGGGTGCCATGTATAAGTGGTGGCATGCGGCCATAGAAGTGGGCCAGCAACAGCCACACAAGCTCCTGCTGGGTAGGGCTGTCTGTGCTGCCACTGTGAGGTGGGACAGTGGAAAAGACATTCCCCAAAATAAGACCTAATGCTTCTTTTAGAGGCAAAAAAGACCAGGTCTTATTTTGGGGAAAACACAGTATTTAATGAGTAGTTTTATAAAAACACAACTTTAGAAGACTGGAGCCAAGAAAGTGCCAAGGGAGGCATAACTGATGCTCATGAACCCAAGAAGCTTCCCCAGAAACACTGTATGAGACATTTTCTTTAGAAGGTATTTCATGCCAAGCAATTTGAGAAATGTAATTCCCTTCTATTACTCATAAACATGAACCTAAATCCATATGATAATTCTTTCGGCCTATTTACAATGGTGGCTGGATATTTGTCCTCAGTGAGCAATTTTATAAATCTCTCCTGAGTCTTGAACAGGTGTTGGTGTGTTTGTAATGATGAAATTTGTGGCGCTACAAAATTCCCTGCTGTAAAAAAGGTCAAAGTGAAATGGGCTTTAGATTTATTACCTATCCAAGAGACAGATATGGCTTAAATCTTATGGGGAAAAGTCTCTTTGGGGTAGAAAGGAAAAACACTATATTGCTTCTTGTATGTATAGTGAGTGTGCTTCTGGGAAGCAGAGATTTCCTCTTATTTAAGAAGAAATTCACCAAAATGTTTATTTTTTCAATGGAATTATAGGGATATCCATTTCACAGGTGCAATTCTTTGAAACTAACAAAATGTTTTTTAAAGAATGTATACAAGTACATATCTTGACACACTAGAAATAAAAAATTGACATCAAGTTCTCCTTTGTAAGAGGAAACCATCTCTGTCAGTTTCACAATCATTTTTACTCACATGTAAACCCAGTCAGGATGAAGAATCTTTTGCAAATCAATATTTTCCAATTTGAACTTCTTTCTCCCAAGCTAATTTCTGTTGCAATACTCTTATTTCCTACTGGATTCAGATCTGGAAATGCAGTCCAATCCAGCAATATTCCAGCTGAAAAGACATTAAAACATGGCTACTGTGCAGCAATTTTACTTCACCTTATGGCCTGCAGATGTATTGGACTCAGAGGTTTTGTGCTGGTAAGCTTTGAGGAAATATCCATTTCTGCACCCACCAACTTTTCTATGGAAATATATAATGTAATTTTTTCCTTAATTGTTTGTAGCTTGACAAACTAGAAATAAAGGAATATTGGAAACTGGGGAATAAAGCAAAATACTGAAATAAATAATGACTTGAATCATTATTAGTCTACCTGATTATTTCATATATTGAATAATTCAAGTTTATCCAGGGTGGCCCCAGGCAATTCTTTGTAAAGGGGCTTAAGGATACCTGATTGGTCAACCCTTACTAAGGTATTCCGAGTACCTTCAGCTAACAATTCTGGTGAATGTGGGAGTAAATATGGAGGCTATATTGGGACCAGTCTTCCCTGAGCGCTGGTGGACTCGTTTCCAAGTAAAGAGGCATCAAAGGGGGTCTCACCCACCCCTCCGTCCTTGAGGAAATACCACTAACCAATTGACCGGGCCAGTTCATCATTTTGAACCTAAGAGAGAAAAAAACGGGGATTTAAGCACCCTTTGCGGGGAAAGCCTCCAGCTCGTGGAGACGCCGTCCCCTTCTCGACCTCCGGAACTTCCCACAGCTTTTCAAGCGGGCGCTCCACCTCCTCCATTTCACCTGAGCATCCCCTCAAGCCCGTTGCAGAACAAGTTTGTCCTTCCAAGTCCGCTGGCAGCCCACCCGCCGTCTTGGCCCACCCAGCTGGCTTTCCTCCCCTCACACTCGAGCCCTTAGATGCTTCTAAAGAGGCGCCGCCATCTCCCTCAGCCCTAGAAAGAGTCCTGAGCCCCCGGGCAAACTCCCCGTCCCTTCGGAGCGGCTGCCTCTGCCCGGGAGACTCGAGCGCCCAGCGTCCGGCACCCTTCCCCGCTACTTTTCCCTCCCCTCCCCCTCCCTCTTTCCTCCTCCATCCCCGTCCCACTACCGCCTACTTCTAACGGCCGACCAATCGGCGCTCGCTGATCCGTGTGGGCCCCCACCCTTCCTTCATCCCAAGCTGTGGTCCAGCCCAATTGTTTATTCAGCGGCTGGGCCAACGGCACGCGCCGGGCGCACGCACTTGCAACAACAAACCTCGGGAGAGGCGGAGGGGGAGAAGAAGGGGCGGAGCACCGGCCCGAACGCGTGTGCAGGGGGTTTTCGCCGGGTCTCCGCCCGTGCACGCGCTCGCTCCTTCGCTCGCGCTTTCCGCCGTCTCGGGCTTTCCTCGCCATCCATCCCATCCATCCATCCACCCACCCATCCTCACCCCACCCGCAATGAGAGCCCTTCCCCACCCCACCCCACCCCACCCGCAATGAATAAGGCTGCCGCTCGCTGCCGCTCACTGTTAAAGCCGGGAGTGCATGGAAGGCGCAAGGTGCAGGGTGGGTGTGAGGAGACTGAGAGGTAGCCGGAGGGGGAGGGGGAGGAGGCGCGAGCGTAGGAGGAAGGGGGGGGGGAGTGAAGTGTGAAAAGAAGAGCGGGGGGGGGGAGAGACGGTATAAGCGGAGCTTCGGCCATCCCTTATAAGAGAGACAATCTCTGGTCCCTTTTTGGCACAAGAGCTTTGGCCAAGCAGGCTGCACACACGCGAGCGCCACGAGCCTCCCTCGGCTGCAAAGAAAGGGGGAGGAGGGAAAGCCAAGCGGTGCCATCGGAGCTCGCTGGCTTTCTACCTTCTGCAAGCCTCCCCCCCCCCCGCCTCCTTTCCCTTCCCGATTCACTGCTGCCGCTTCTGCCGCTGCTGCTTCTACCTCCCAAGCGCCAAAGGCCAGCAAACGCCGCGAGCCCCGCCGCGCGCCTTGCCTCCTCCGTGCGGCCGCCCAATGGCCAGCGGCAGCCCCGCCAAGATGGACAGCAGCGCCAGCCAGCCGCCGCCTCCCCCGCCGTTCCTCCAGCCCGCCTGCTTCTTCGCCGCCGCCGCTGCCGCCGCCGCCGCAGTAGCCGCTTCACAAAGCGCGCAACAGCAACAGCAACAGCAGCAGCAGCAGCAGCAGCTGAGCCCGGCGGCGGGCGGCCAACAGAACCAGCCCTCTCCGGGCGCCGCCAAAGCGTCTGCTGCGTCTGCGCCGAAGCAGCCTCAGCCTCAGGAGCCGGTCAAGCGGCAGCGCTCGGCGTCGCCGGAGTTGATGCGCTGCAAGAGACGCCTCAACTTCAGCGGCTTCGGCTACAGCCTCCCTCAGCAGCAGCCGGCGGCGGTGGCGCGGCGGAACGAGCGGGAAAGGAACCGCGTCAAGCTCGTCAACCTGGGCTTCGCCACCCTCCGCGAGCACGTCCCCAACGGCGCCGCCAACAAGAAGATGAGCAAAGTGGAGACGCTGCGCTCGGCCGTCGAGTACATCCGAGCCCTGCAGCAGCTGCTCGACGAACACGACGCCGTCAGCGCCGCCTTCCAGGCCGGCGTCCTCTCGCCCACCATCTCCCCCAATTACCCCAACGACATGAACTCCATGGCAGGCTCGCCTGTCTCCTCGTACTCCTCGGACGAAGGGTCCTACGACCCCCTCAGCCCCGAAGAGCAGGAACTGCTGGATTTCACCAACTGGTTCTGAGAGGCCCTGGTGGCCCTCGCCGCCTGGACTTTGCAGCAGGTGGGTTTGGCTTGGCTTGGCTTGGCTTGGCTTGGCTTGGCTTGGCTTGGCTTGGCTTGGCTTGGCTTGGCAGGCAGGGGGAGGGTGGCAGCCGCAGTGATGGATTTTTGGAGCCCCTACTGCGCATGGAGAGGAGGTGGCAGCTTTGCTGGCCCTACAGAAGGCCGCAGAGGCTGCTGTGAAGAAGGGCGTTTGAAAAAACTTTGCCATAAGGAAGGTGGCAGAGGACTCCAAAGACACTTATGGGGGTTTGGGGAATGAGAACTGCATCCCATTTCCAGTCCCATAACAGTCTTAAAACCTAGTCCTTGACAGGGGATGTCATAATAACAGCAAATTAATAACACAAATGGCTGCTTTGGGGAAAATGCTCAGCTGCAAAACAAAACCACCCCAGCTTAACATTAACCAAGCTCAACATGCTGAGTGAGAGCAGCCACTAATTTTTTAACTGATCTCATTAAGCTGTTCTATGCGCACAGCCAATGAGACTTGAGAGGCCAACTCCATGGTCCATTTTTTGGTTGATGGCAACAAGGCGGTTTTAACTGAGAATTGGGTGACTTTGTCAAAACTAAAAAGATCTTGCTTAGATTCCCAAGTGACAAGTGTGGGGGAGGGGATGTAGCTGTATTTGCATGTGAGGCTGCTGTAGACCACTAAATACTCTTGCAGTAGCTTGAGTGACTCTAGTAATACCTCCTCAGTAAAACAGCCCTGGCCTAAATGGGTTTGTGTATTGTAAAATCTGAATCTGGAATCTCAGTAAGGCAGAGAGCTTTTCTCAAGTAGCTGGATTCCATTCCCCTTAAACTGGTGTTATATGTTTCCTTACATTCATCCCACCCCAAAGTGTCTCACCCAAATAAACAAGCATAAAGATCAATTAGAAGACTTTATTAGATATAAGCTGTCATATCTG
This sequence comes from Myanophis thanlyinensis, assembly GCA_017656035.1. Lineage (NCBI taxonomy): Eukaryota > Metazoa > Chordata > Lepidosauria > Squamata > Homalopsidae > Myanophis > Myanophis thanlyinensis. The sequence continues at coordinate 16,982 of JAEANM010003594.1, forward strand.
AGTTTCTGTTTGCTGGCTTTATAATCCAAAAGCAATTTATCTTGAAGAAAATCAACATTTCCAGGTAATAGAACCCATAGTTTTGTGATACAGACATGCAAATGAAATTATTTCCTGTTGTGACTGGTAGGGGATGCCTTCCATCCTTCCGAGGTGGGTAAAATGAGGACCCAGATTGTTGGGGGCAATATGCTGATTCTCTAAACCGCTTAGAAAGGGCTGGAAAGCACTATAAAGCAGTATATAAATCTAAGTGGTGTTGCTATATCCATCCTGTAACAGTAAGCAGGACCATCTATGGCCAAGAGTAGACAACTTACGTCACATCATGTCACACATGACATATCCATTACCATAGATAGATTGCCTGTGTCATGTCATTTACATCCTGAGCCTCATCAGTGCCTGTCTGGAAGATTGTGTAGGGATGGTGTGCACATTCTTTTGAGGTGTACCATAAAAGAAAAGCCCAAAAAGACTAATTAAACAGTCCTGTATTTAGTGCAATTAAATGCATATATTTAATAGAACTGACTTCCTATGAGATATGTTTAACACTACAGACTAAAACTACAAGTACTCTGTTTTTCTATATATAAGCATCTTCAAGTCTTTCAGAATAGACACATACTGCTGCACATTCTAGGACAGAATTGTTAAATGGGAATGGGGGTCACTAAATGTACTGAGAATTGTATAACAACCCTAAATGATTTACTTAGTAGGTATTAAGTAAAATCCAATTGGGCAAGTATAGAGCAATCACATATACACACATTCAGAAGTTGAGATTTGTTTTGTTTTATGGAGTAGCAACCTATCATTCAAAAGCCAGCTGTTTTTAGAATTGCTGTTTTCCATTTAGGTCATATGTTAACAATGCTTTTTCTTCTCTTTCCTTATATTGCACAGGACTTTCTGAAAAACCATTCCAATTTATTACTACTACTTTCCCCTTTCATTGTGGAAAGGAAAGGAAAGGAAAGCCAGAAGCACAGAAGGAATTAAACTTCCTCTCCTCTCCACTAAACCTGAAGCACTCCCAAATTCTGCCTTTGCACTCCAGCTGTTTAAAGAGACGTGCAGCCCAGGTCTGTGGGCATTTAGTAGGAAATAAAGTCCTCTGAACTGAATAGGACTTACTATTCCCAATAAGTATGCATAGAATTACAGACCAATGATTCAATCTCTTACCCACTTACTGAAAGTGGGGCTTACTTGCAAGTAAAGGTTTAAAATCAGGCTGCACACAATGGACCCAGAAGCAAAAGGGAGCATTGTTATGTGAAAATATCTATCTACCTACTCTCTACCCCCAAAGTTAAATTATACTGCCTATTTCACTACTGCCTTTTCATAAATCTTCAACAGAACTAGGAGCTTCCCTTTTTACTGAAATACAGTATTGCCTCTACCCCCTTCCAAAAATGTTTTCACTACCTTCTGGCCATAAATTGAAACACAAGCTAATTACATGTGCCAAAAAGTAACAGGATTCATTCAACTAGTACTACTGTATTATGTGGTCAGACCAATATTAAGCATATTTTCTAAATTCAGTAAATCTATTTGGAAATTTGTGTGAAAAGGCCTGCAATCCTGGCTGCCTAATGCTTGTGAAGCTGTGGAAACTCCAGACTATGCTCTACTCAAAGAATTGTCTGAAATGTCTCTCCTCCCATCTTTGTCTACTTTCCCCACTATCATTCCCATTATAAAATGCTTCCATTTTTCCTTGCAAACTTTTTATTATATAAAAAAATTATTTGTATCAAGCCTAACCAATTTGGGGAATATATTAAGCTATTTTTGTATATAAGAGCCAGAGAAATTTATAGCCTTTTTTGTACAAATGGTATAAAATATGTATATCTTGATAACTTTTTAAAAGATATGTGATGCTTATTACCTCTTCCTATCTAGATATGTGTGTAGACAACATGACCTTACAACTGCCATGTTTTGTTATGTGGTTTTGTAAAGGACTTGGGAATGCCTCCAAATGTACTTTAGCACCAACGTGTCTTACTTTTTTATAGAAAGTTTGCTAATGTATTAATAAACAATGTTCAAAATGAACAAACTTTATGCAGCTATTGTCCAAACACAAAATGGTAGCTATTTATTTTACAAGCTGCTGCCTTTTGAAGAAAAAAGAAAAGAGGAGGAAACACTCTTTTACTGCCTTTGCATTCTGTTTTATTATAAACTCACAGAAGTCATGTGTAACGACATTTTATACAAAATAGTTTGGTAATAAACTTTGTTTCAATTAAAATGAAGTCTTCCTGCTTGCTGTGTACCGTTCTGCCATTAAACCTGTACAGAAAAGGCAAATATTTGGGTGGCATGTCACTTCTAAATGGCCATATATAGGATTTCACTACAAAAGCTCCCATATTATGCTGGTATTCTTTTGCCTTTCTATTTTGCAAATGTCTGTTAAATCAAGAGGCCTGCCTCTCTGCCTCTTCCATTGTCCTTCATTGTAACCACTGGACATTTCAGAATTTTCTCCACAGAATGGATAACCAACAGAAAGGGGGCTCTTTCCTACATCTACAAGTCTTTCAAATTTGACTACCTTCTGATAAAACAGGGTGTTGTGGATACATCAGATTGGGCTGGGAGGAAATTAGGGAGCTGACTGGCAGGGGCTTGTGAGGAGAGGAGCATAATGGCTATTAATATATAATTGGTTTTATAAGGCACTGTACATAAAATCGCTGGAGGTGTGAGTCAGCAATGAAAAAAAAATCAAAACTAAAAAAAAATTAAGCAACGAAAGAGAATTGCGTACCTTAGAATCAAACCATTGATCTTTCTAGCTGTTATGTTCTCTCAACAGCGTGATCTGTGTGTAAAAGTACCCAATTACCAAGACTCAAAAAGAAATTGGGGCCTTCTCTCTCACTCCCTTTTTGGCTAGCCTCCTTGTCAGTTAGTAAAGACGTGACTAGAATCTATCTCAGGCTCATTCCCCACCACGGCCACCCTCCTCCCTATATCCCTTCCTCCCTCCTGCTTTCATGCTCAGCTCCTCCAGCATCGCTTTCCAATTCAGTTTGCGCGTCCCACCACACTAAGTGGCGTGCATCCTATGAAACAAGCGTCCTATCCAATGAAAATCAAATCGCTGAAAGTAGGCAGCTACCCCTGTCTTTTCAAATCCAGCTTACTCAAAACGAACAGCAAATCATGCAGAAATTCTTCAGGCATAGGCTATAGAGGAATTTTATTTTAATTTGCTAGCATTGCATTTCCATACATTCAGCCTCTTGTCTCCCTCCCCCATTTCCCCCTTGTTTCTCTCTTCTCCCCATTAATATGCTGCTTGGAGAGAATGGGAAAGCAAGCAGAAAACATCCCAGCGCCCTTCACTTGAGTACAAATATTCATTGTTGAATTTGATCTCAAAACCACTGTTTGATTACGAAAATAGCAACGGTTATCACCCACCCACTCCATCTGTTTCCCCCCCACTTTCCTAAGTCTCATATCTCTCATCCTCTCTCTCTCTCCCCCCATCCCTCCTTCCCTCCCATAGATTTTTTTAAAAAATATTTATTTTTACACTAGTGCTATTATAATGTTTCCAAACTGAATTTAGCTATAAAATATGGCTATGAACAAAAATCCTGATCATTTTGATTTGAAGGGCCAAGTTAACATTTCCATATGTGGACCAATGTTGTGGTTCCCCGATATTTCTCTCTATCCCCCCCCTGCACCACACACACACACACACACACCTAATCAGACCTGAAGACGATGCTTCCTCTGAGAGAGAAATGACCTTCTTTCACTGCTTATAACAAAGTCCAAGACAGTAATGCCCAGATTTTCCCTTCTGAATAGATCATATCACTTCCCTAGGAATAGGAAGAAGGGACCAAAAAGGAGTGAGGTAAATTTCTGAGCATTTAAGCACTACAAAAGTCTTTTCTTGTGTTAGGAGGAAAGCTACTCAGGAGCTTTGACATGTTGGATTCGGCATTTATAAACTCCATAAACCAAGAAACCCCTTTGATTGCAGGGTTACGCTTTCCAGTTATCCTTATGGAGTGAGATGGGTGAGGACCAGGTCAATTCACTAGAAATGCAGGTGGACATTTTAGATGCTTTTAAAATGGGCAGGCAGAACCTGACAAAGCCTTTTGCGAATACATCGCAGCTATGTTCTTTTATCCCTTTATAATAAACAATTAGTGGATCAATTCAGTAAGCCCTGTTTAAAACACAGAAACTAAACATGGCTGCAGGCAGACCAAGAGGCTGTCGTGCTTCACAAAAGCAACTGGAAGGTGTCTGAAGAAATCCTTTGGTTAGAGAGGAGCTGATGAGCTCAGATAGGCAAAACATGAAAAAAACAGCTACCAACATGCAAGATCAGGGTGCGCATTATAATGCGCTAGCATTCATGCCTGGATATTCATTGTGATGTTCCTTTTGGAATAAGCAACCCTATGTAGAGCACAGAAACAGAGCAACAAATAATAAAACCCAAAGAAACTAAAGACATAAGAAAAAGAATCAGGTAAAACATGCTTATAATAAGGTCATGCATTATATCTCTTCACGTCTTTTTATTCTTGAAAATCTATACCATCCTTTACAGTTCATTTCTGTCTGCTTTGTTTTCTAAACTTCTCAACTCTTTCTGTTTGAAAGAGAAATACTCACTTCTAAATAATGAAACAGACAAAAACATGCTAGTTTTGCTCATTCTGGAAATAATTTCTTTCTCACAACAGGCCTTTCTATCACTATTTGCATGTATTAAATACTGTACACAAATTCCGCTACTTGCCTTTTTTTTACTATTATATGTAACTGTTTATGATCTTGCTGCTATTACTGTATAGTTATCTGAATCTAACTAGTTTAAAGCAAAACATACAATATATGACATTACGCTAAATAACCCCCCCCCCTCTCAAATTCCTATCTGTAGGATTTTTTAGATTTATTTATTTATAGAAAATTTATATTGCCACCTACTCGTACATGGTGACTCAAGGCAGCTTACAAAGATATAAAAACACCATATAAAAGAAATAAATGGAATGGGTGGAGAAAGGCGTCAGGAGTGTTGTGTGACAGAAGAGTGTCAGCAAGAATCAAAAGAAAGGTGTACAAGACAGTAGTGAGACCAGCTA
>JAEANM010003595.1:0-22138 GCA_017656035.1 Myanophis thanlyinensis
AGCGATAACTCAAGCTGGCTGTATCTGGGCGCAGGAAACCACAGCCACTCGGTCTTGGCGGGGTTGAGCTGAAGTCTTTATGAAGTCTTCTTTGCCTTTATGGCTCCACCTGTAAAGCTTCGCTCTTGGTACCACTCTGTCCCAGGAGTTTCTTTTTCTGCCTGTGCCAGTGGGACGGCTGACAGCTGCACATTCACGCAATGCCCACCTACACTCTCAACACAGGCGACCGGGCTGCGCTAGAGAGGGCTGGGAAGCAGACTCAGGGTGTCCCCTGCTCCGTCAAGAGTCGCCTCGCACTTTGGGGATCTGGGTTCCTTCCAGTCTCCTCTTTCTACCCAGCTCGGTTACTCTGAATTCAGGTGTATGGCACATCTTGCCCCAGGCATGTCAGGGACTTCATATTCTCCCTCCCTGCACTCCACGATTCCAAAAATCCATCCACGGCATTCCTTGAGCCACTAATGTTCCACTTGGTATCCTCCTCAGCAATAACTCACTCATGCACACACCCAGGATCAGGGATCTCCTCATTCCAGCAAGGGGAGATTCCCGGTGGGTTCACGACAAGGTACTGTAGGCTCACTCTACTCATGACATGCTCTAATACAGCGGTCACCAACCAGTGGACCACTGATGGTCTGCAGTAAAAATAATTTGCATTTTTATATTGCACTAAATCAGGGGTCAGTCATTGGGCAGATCATATTAGTGGTCCGCGGGATTTAAAATTGTGAATTTAGTGGTCCCTGAGATCCAAAAGGTTGGGGACTCCTGCTGTAATATACGATCCATCCCATTTGTCACTTGTCCATAGCATATAACACAGAAAAGGAAACAAGGAGGCACGGGGCCAGAAACGGAACTTGCCAGACCCCCGAGCAGCTGCAGAGCTGTGGGCAAGGGGCTTCTGCCCGGGGGAGGCAGCAGCTCCAGGGTCCCCCATGCCTGCAGGAGGAGCAGCACCCCAAAGGCAGGAGCTAAGTGGTCCTGCTAGAAGGGGCCACAGAGGGCCTGGGTAGAGCAGGCGAAGGAGGGGAAGTGGGGCCTTTCTTGGGGAGCCGCCCCTTCCTCCCAAAGACCCGAAGCACTGCAACACGGCTGCTGCCCTTTGCAGAAAGGCCTCAGAGAGCCCCCTCCTCTTTTCCGACAGGCACGCAGGAGGTGGAATCCCGCCATTTGGTGCCCGGAGACACCCTGATCCTGGGCGAGGGCAGGAGCCTGCTGCCCTGCGATGCCCTCCTGCTCAGCGGCCAGTGCATTGTGAATGAAGGCATGCTGACCGGTAAGCGGGGTGACAGCCTCCCCCATCGCTTGGCCCAAAGTCTCAGCACAAAGGGAGCTTTCCCCAATTCTTTATTTTTTTTTTGGGGGGGGGGAGTTCTGGCTCAGTAGAGGGCGTTACACCCCCAACCCTTTCATGCCAGCTACATGCGGCGTGCTTGGTTATGATCCAGGGGAGGGGCTCAGGAGACCCAGACATTTCCCAGGCCCTGGGGGGTTCCGCCCAAGGAAGCCCGAATAGTGCTGTGAGCATTTTGAATTGTCTTGTATCTCATGCGCATAAAGCCTGCAAAATAGAAACGTGGTTGTGGTGCTGTGTGTGTGATATTGTGTGGAATTGTCAGGTGCCAAAGGCCAGGTCCACAAGTGAAGGTTCCGTTAAAGTGATTTATTGCTAAAAATCTCTGCTAATTTTGCAGAGTGGAACAGAAGTCGCCTCCAGAAGTTGTGGGAGCTCCACCCCTGGAGCCTTTCAAAAAGCGACTGGACAACACTGTGTCTGAAATGATACAGGGTGTGCTGCTCGAGCAGGGGGTTGGACTAGAAGACCTCCAAGGTCCCTTCCCAACTGTCTTATTCTGTTATTCTTGTCTTGTAACTGCATGCCCCACCAATACATTTAAAATGTCATGTCCAGGTGATATTGCCGTCATCTCAGCCCCAGCCGACAGACAGCTGGATCATCTTAAAGTCGTCTTTAGCTGCTGCAGTTTTAAAGTAGTGTTTGCCCCACTTCTCACAACTTCATTTCCTTGCCATGAGTATACCACACACCCTTCGTTGATAGTGAGGTTGAGGGTGACACGAGTGCACATGCGTGTGCACAAAGAACAGCTCATCCCTCAGCCGTCTGTCTTTGGATCCATGGTGGCACAACAGGGGCTCCGTGTGTGTGTGTGTGTGTGTGTGTGTGCCAGGGCTGAGCCTCCCTTTCACGCCTCCTCCAGGGGAAAGCCTTCCCGTCACCAAGACCGGCCTTCCCCGGGAGTGCAAGAGCAGCCAGCCGTGGCATCTCAGCTCCTCCGAGGACAGCAAGAGGCATCTCCTCTACTGTGGGACAGACGTCATCCAGGCCAGGGGAGAGGATGATGGTGGAGCAGCGAGGGCCGTGGTGCTGCGGACCGGTGGGTGAACGGGCATCTTGTGCCAAAGCTGTAAGCTGGACAGTGGAAGGTGGACGGCAATCTCTTCCCTCTCCCCCAAACCCAGACTCCTCTGGAAGGGGCCCCCTCCCCCTTCATTAAACTGCCTGATTCTGGCATCTGTTCAGTCAGGATGGGGTGGGGGAGGGGGAGGGCCATTCAGTGTCTCCCTCTGGATGGGCGACTCTCCTCCAGATCTCTCCAGAAGTGGCTTTCAGCCACAGATGCCCAGAGTGACCCTCCTGTGGCTCGGGATGATTCAACCTCACGAGGTAGCTGTGAGTGGTGTCCGCCACCCATAGAAAGCACCTTCCCGTTCATGCTCATCCTGACCCAGGTGGGGTGGTAGGGCTCTGTCCTTCAGCCTGGCCTCTGACCTGCCGCCTTCCTCTTCCTCCACCTCCCCTCCCCTCTAGACTCTGCAGGAACTGAGCCATCAACCCGTAAGCCCCACCTGCCTTCCCTCACCTCCCATCCTTAGGGGGCATCTAAGGACCGCTCCCTTTTTCACCATCTCAGGTTTCAACACAGCCAAGGGAGACCTGGTGAGATCCATCCTGTACCCCAAGCCGATGAACTTCCGCCTCTACAGAGACGCCATGCAGTTTCTCCTGTGCCTCGTGGGCGTGGCTGGCATCGGGATGGTCTACGCAATCTGTGTCTTTGTAATCAATGGGGTGAGCCACGGGGGAAGGGCAGAGGCCGCCCAGGGGCTTCTGTGGGGGTGGGTGGGGAAGGTCCTTCCTGGCTGGGTTAGACCTGCTGGTGACTGTACTGTACATCCAAATCCATGGTTCAAGCAACAGTTCAGAATCCATAAGGGCTGCAATTATCTCATAGCTTTAGTCTACAAATGGGAGTGGGGTGGGGGTGAGTGTCCAACGTGGCAGCTTTAAGACTTGTGGACTTCAACTCCCAGAATTCCCCAGCTGGCCATGGAATTGAAGTCCACAGGTCTTAAAGTGGCCAAGGGTGGACCCCTCCTGGTTAGAAGGATCTAGATTAAGGCTATCCACCGGATTGGATAAAGAGGACGCACTGCAGACCCCTTCCCTTAAATGCTGCCATCATTCTAGTGGGACCTGGGACCCTTTCCGTAGCAGCCCCTGCCCTCGGGAGCAGTTTCCCCCTTGAGATCTGGTAGGTCTGCTTAATCTTCTGGGAAGCCATCAAAAATGGTCTTCTCTTCCCCCGCCCGCCCCCCAATGAATGGTTGTAAGGTGCCTTATTCATTATTTCTGTTACTGATTTTATTATTGTTGTTAGCTACCCAGAGTTGTGTTCCACTTTCAGATTTGCCAAGAAAATTGCCAGCTTGGTTAGTTCAGGCAATTGCCAGGAATTGACTCAAAGGCACCCCATAAATAAATAAATAATCAATAAATCCATCCATCCTGATTCTGGCATGTGAAGGATGACATTGATTTGGTCCATCCGTTTTTGGTTCCCTCAGCCAATCACCAGGGACCCTTGGATGTGTCAAATGCCCATTTCCATGATCGCATGCTATGGGCTGATGAAAGTTAAAGTCCAAAACATCTGGAAGGCAGCTGGTTGCCTCCTTGGACTTCCTTGGAAGCTGACCTTTCGGGGGAACCTTCTTGCCAAGGATTTTCCTGGCATGAGGATGAAAGCTGGCTGAGCATCTTGGCATGGCTTCCCTGTCTGTTCTTTCTGAATGATACCTTCCTTCCTTCCTTCCTTCCTTCCTTCTGTCCGTCCCTTAGCAAGAGGCAGGAGAGGTGGTGAAGAAAGCCCTGGACATCATCACCATTGCGGTGCCTCCAGCCCTGCCTGCTGCACTGACCACGGGCATCATCTACACCCAGAGGAGGCTGAAGAAAAAGGGGATTTTCTGCATCAGCCCCCAGAGGATCAATGTGTGCGGTCAGCTGAATCTCCTCTGCTTCGACAAGGTGAGCGTTTTCACGCCCAAGAATTCCGGTTTGACAGTGCTGGGGGGCAAATGCAGTTGATGACAAGAGTTGACGAAGGCTTGTGAGTCAAAGCTCTTCACGTCCTTGGATTAGTGGGAGGAGGGATGGAGAACTGGTTGGGAAGGCTCTCTGCCCTCCAGTGGCCCCGTCTGAGGAGGAGAGGACCAGGCTATGCTGGAGAGTTGGGGTCAAGCACGTCATTAGCCTCAAGTCCCTTTGTGCTCACAAGAGATCGAAGTCCAGCCCAGCCTGAATTCCCTTGACTCTTATCTGCCGCCTACTTGCTTTGACCGTTAGTAGTTCGGATTCTTGTAGAGAGCTTTAGTGTGTCACAAGCCTCTATTCATCTGAACTGATTCCCTATGCTTGATAGGAGGAGGGTAACCATTTAGGAAAGGACAAGAGGAACGGTATCCTTTGAGGCTGATGGGATGGGTTCTGAACTCATTTTGCTGGCCAAATTGCTTATCTGCAGAATCTGAGGTGGTGACTGGGGCAGTCTAGAGACATTAGGTGATGGGTGACATGGGTGCTGGGAAATGGTCCTACAGGTAACCTGATCCCATGTCATGAGGAAGAGTAGAAGGTAGCCAGCACTTTGAAACCAATCATCCATCCATCCAAGGATCCATCCATCCTTTCTTGGTCCTGAACCCCCCCCCCCCAAGAAAGCTCAGGAGGGCACCCGGGAGGGCTTGGAGCACCCCCTCCTTTGCCGTGCCTCCTGACCGTGCCCCCTTGTTTTGTCCTCACCTTGACTCTGGCACCTGTGGACCCTCCTGCAGACGGGCACCCTCACCGAAGACGGGCTGGACCTGTGGGGCATCATCTTGGCCCAAGGAAAGAGGTACCTGGCCCGGATTTCTGCTCTCCTGCCTTTTTCTTTTTTAAATTCAATGAACTGCTTTATCTGAGAAGTGGAACTTACAGGCAGTCCTGAACTTATGACCACAATTGGGGACAGAATTTCCATGGCTAAGTGATGCAATCAAACTATTGCAGGACTGGGAATCCTGTCCCCAGTTGTCCAGATTATTCCCCAAAGCATCACGTCCAATTTTAAAACCTTTTTTTGGGCAGTGGTTATTAAGGGAATCCAGTGTTCCCCATGGACTTTGTTTGTCAGAGGCCCCCCGAGAAGGTCCCAAGTGCTGAGCAGGGACCCTGGGATGCTGAAACCGACGTAAATGCAGGCCACTTGCCAAATGCTCGAGTTTAGATCAGGTTCCCCCCTGGGGGGGCGGGGGACAACAATCCTAAGTAAATGGCTTTTTCAGTGCTATCGTAACTTCCCGTGCTTGATATACAAATGGTCATAAGTCGAGGACTGCCCGTATTGCAGTAATCTTGCCCAGCAGATGTTGGAACCTGGTAACTGTAAATGCCCGGACTCTGCTCCCCCTGAAGTCTCTGAGAAATCCAGACCGCTCAGCCTTTGCGTAACCTCGTCCGAGATGGAAGCTAAGCTGGGTGGGGCCTGGTCAGCATCTGAATGGGTGGCGGGGCTGCCACTGGCTGAGACTAGAAAGTCCCCAATCAGCCCAGGAGAAGACAACGGCAAACAACTTCAACGTTATTGCCCAAAACATGGACTGAGATGTGCATGAGGTCTAGTGGAGTGGAGTGGAGAGCATCTATCTTGCACCTCAGAAAGTCAGTTGGGTGAAACCCCATAATAATAAGATCTGCATCTTCCCAGGGTCTTGCTCCTTTTCCTCAGGAGCTCCAGGCAGGTTCCAGAACCATTTCACCTGGCTAAAACCAGGAGGGTTTTTGCTGAGTCCCATCAGGTGTTCACAAGGTCTCCTTGCCTCCTGGAGAGGCTCCAAGCAGCTACACTGGGGAACCGGGCCCCCCGTTTCAGGATGATGGCAACAACAATACTTGCAAAGCATTGGAGGTCCCACCAGGTCTAGTAGAAGAATAGCAAGAGCTGAATCATAGTTTCTGGGAAGACTCACAGAAACTCCACACTCAAGGCAACTAGACATGCCTTCAATGGTGGTTGGCTTCTTGCCTCTGTGGGACATCTAAGGTAGCTTGTGTCAAAGCGTGTGATGTCTTGTCTCCACCCCAGCTTCCAGGAGGCCCATCGCTTCTCTTCTGGCCACCCAATGCCCTGGGGCCCAGCGTATGCAGCCATGGCCTGCTGCCATTCCTTGATGGTCCTGGACGGGAAGATTCAGGGGGATCCGCTGGACCTCAAGATGTTTGAGGCAACTCACTGGGTGAAGCTCCATGTTGTTCTTTCAGAACTAGCCTAAATCTGGGGTTGGTCCCATTGGTGTCCCCCGATGTGGAACCCAGAGGAAGTCTGGGGGTGTGAACTGAGAAGAGAGCCTGGTCGGTGGGCTGCTTCCCGATGACATCCTTGGGGTGCTGCCTTTCCTCAATGCCAGTTTACCCATTTCACCCCCTTGCCGCAGCCAGGCAGCCACCTGCTCTCTTCCCCAAGCCCTGGCAGGCCACCCAACATGGCATTTGCTTCCCCATTAGTTTGCGACAGGGGGGGGAGGGGGCACCTGGCCACATATGTGGTGATGTCATCACTCAAATGATACGTATCACATCATCCCCTCATTTGCATGTTGATGATGTCAGGATGTATCCCCCTTTGGCTGGCTCAGGAATTCTGGGAGTTGAAGTCCACCGATCGAAAAGGGGCCCTGGTTGTCCATCCCTGCCCTACGGCCACCAACAGACACGGGCTTCTTTTCATCGGTTTGACCTTTACCAGAACAGCCTGTTCCTTGAAGCTCTGCAGCTCCTCTTTTCAACCTCATCCCCCTTTCCAACGGACGTAGGGCCCAGACCTCATGGCGCAAGGTAACTTTTCCTTCCGTTTAAAACAACAGGAACTTGTGGACTCTGTTGGTTGGGAAGGAGGTCCGGCAAATGTTCTGGTGGTCAGACCGGGCCCCGAAGCAGCGGAGGTAAGTGCCCGGTTCCTTTGGCAGGCCCTTAGCAGGGAAGAGACTCTCCTTCTTCTCCTCTGTGCCTTTGCTTATAAATCTGTTCAAACTGGCATCAACATGGCCTTTTGCACCTGCCCCATCCCAGGGAAGGGCTGGTGTGCAAGGAGGGATCAGATGGGCCTCTGGTGGCGCTTGGAGACCAACCCTGGGCGTCCTTCGGTCTGACCCTGCCCACTGCCCATGAATTGTTGAGAACAGGAAACCTCAAGCTGGCACCGGTTTCCTCTTGGCGCCTTCAAGTGCCACCTACATCTGCTTGATTTGCAGCTCTGGACCAACTGAGGAACTTCTCTTGCTTATGGTCCAAGCGGTTGAGTGAGCGAGACTGTGGCCTTCAGTAGATCCCTCTCCCGGTGCTCACAAGCAGGGACCTTCTGCCAGTTGGGTAGTCTTGGCCACAGATCCACGGCCACACCCATGAGGTCCCTTTTGAGCAAGTGGAGAGGGGCCAAAGCCCCTGTCCAGTTCCCATCCCTGAGTAGGGATAGTTGTTAGCCCAGTTGCTGCCAGTGGGCAGAGTGAGAAGCACAGCTGGGGAGCTGGCATGTAAGCAGCCGATTTGAGGCTGCGTCACATGACTTGGTGCCATCCTATTCTTGGCCAGGTTCAGCCAGCTTGATAAAGAGGAGCCAGATTGGTTCCCATAAATGTGGACCTGAATGTCTCAGTGTCACTTGCATTCTTTGAAGAGGCCAGGACTGGCTACGGGTGCAGGGCAATGTCTTCCCCCCTTCCTGTGTCTGGGCACTCGGCTCAGCCCCTGCCTTTCTCCCCAGGTGCCTGTGAAGGGTCTGGCTGTCCTTCGGCAGTTTCCCTTCTCTTCGGCCCTGCAACGGATGACGGTGGTGGCCCAGGAGGTCCCTGGGGACGGCCAGGTCTTCATGAAGGGAGCCCCAGAGAAGGTGGCCAGTTTCTGCCAGCCAGAGACAGGTGAGCCCTCAGCTGGCATTGCCCTGCACCACCTTTGCCCACTGTGAATGGCCGGCAATGGGGGCTGCAGAGGGGAGGCACGATAGCAATGTTCCAATAGCTGAGGGGCTGCCCCAAAGAAGGGGGGGTCAGATTCCCCAAAGCCCCTGAAGGAAGGAGAAGCAGCAACGGCTGGAAATTAATCCAGAAGAGAAGCAACCTGGCATTAAGGAGAACCTTCCTAACAGTGCGGACAATTAATCAGTGGGACAGAAGTTGCCTCCAGAAGTTGTGGGGGCTTCATCCCTGGAGGATTTTGAGAAGAAATTGGACAGCCGTTTGTCTGACATGGCATAGGGTTTTCCTGCTTGAGCAGGGGGCTGGACTAGAAGACCTCCAAGGTCCCTTCCCACCCTGTCATTCTGTTAAGTCTGTTATTCTGAGGCTCTGCTCCTGCCTGGCAGTTGGGGAGGAGAGGGGGCTCTGGGCGCTGGAGATATGAGGGAGTGGGCTTTGTTAGTACAACCCCTAATTTAGTGTGAGGGTCCAAAGGGAGTGGTCTGCTGCTTCACTCGGCTGGGACACGGGGTCTTTCTTGCAAGGGCAATTGCATGGGGGGGGACCTCCTTGCTTGTTCTTCCTAACTGTCTCCCCCTCCCTCAGTGCCCCCCAGCTTTGCCCGCGAACTCCAGGGCTGCACCTCCCAGGGCTTCCGAGTCATCGCGCTGGCACACAAACGCCTGCAGGAAGGACGACCAGCCGCCTCCCTGACCAGGTAAGGGGCTGGGGGTCCCAGCAGGCGGGCAGGCAGGCAGGGGAGAGGGCTGCCTGCCAGGGGTGGCCCAGGGGAGGCTGGAGACAGGGACCCCCTTCTGGCCCTCGAGGCAGCCCTGCCCTGCTGGGCTTCCCAAGCAGGGCTGGAGTGCAGCTCCCCGCTTTTCAGCTGGGGGGGGGGAGACGAGCAGCCAGGAGGAGGGGGGGTCCCTCCTGAGCCCCCTGTGGTCAAGCAGCCTCGCACAGATGTTGGTGGACTTGGGGTGACAGAGCAGCTCCCAGGCAGGAGGCAGGTGTGTGGGGGGGAGGGGGCTGCCGAGCTCTCCTGGGCAGGAGGAGCTGACCCGTCCCTTTCCTCTATCCAGGGAGGAGCTGGAGTCCGGCCTGACCTTCCTGGGCCTGCTGGTCATGGGGAACCGCCTGAAGAGCGAGACCAGGCCGGTCCTGCAGGAGCTCAGCCAGGCCCGCCTCCGGAGCGTGATGGTCACAGGTGAGTCAGCCAGGCAGCTGGAAGCAGGAGAAGCCCCTGGCTGTGCCGCAGGGGAGGCCGGCCACCCAGCATCCACATCCTTGGCAGAATCCTGGTCCGGGAGTCAGGGGCGCTGGGGTGGGCTGCATCGGGAGCAGCTGTCCTGGGCAAAACCAAACCCCCAAAGTAAGGATACTTCTGCCGGGATTTCCTTCCCATCTCTTCCTAATGGGTTTCTTTCCTTACTACCACATAGCCCATGGTTCCCTTCCTTCATGACTGCCTGATAACCAAGGAAGTCACATGGGGATGTTTGAGGTAGCAAAACCAAAAAAACGAACCTTTCCTGGTACTGCCAGAGGCACCACCTTCTGTGCAAGGGAGGGGGGGCAGGCTGCCTTCTGGCACCCAAGGGGCCCCTCCTGCCCGCCCGGCTGTGCCAGCTCAGCCGCTCAGCTCAAGAGAAGGCTTAGGGTTGGGCCCTGGACTCCGGCATGGCCCGGCCCAGCTCCAGGCTCAGTTGGCGATGCCACTTCTCGACTTCCCAGGGGACAATCTTCAGACCGCTATTACCGTGGCCAGAAATGCAGGCATGATCCCCCAGGGCAGCCGGGTGGTTCTGGTGGAAGCCCGTGCCCA
The DNA here is from genome assembly GCA_017656035.1 of Myanophis thanlyinensis. Taxonomy (NCBI): domain Eukaryota; kingdom Metazoa; phylum Chordata; class Lepidosauria; order Squamata; family Homalopsidae; genus Myanophis; species Myanophis thanlyinensis. Next base: position 10,130 of record JAEANM010003595.1, read on the forward strand.
GTCAGGGCAGCCCTCGGCCTCCGTCAGTTGGCAAGAGTTGGAGGAGCCCAGCCAGGGAAGCGGCTGCAGACCCGAGGTGAGTGGGCCGGCAGAGGGCGGGCAGACAGAGGGGCAGACCCCTCAGTGGTTGCCTTTCTGCCCCTTTGGCACCCCTCCCTTTGGGGTGTGCCCTTTGGGCATCCAGACTCAGGCCCAAATCATCCAGGCCCACCGCAGAGAGTCCTGCTGGAGGGAGGGAGGGAGATGCCCCACCTCACACAAACAAGACGCACTCAGATTTATGCATTCCAGAAAGGAAAGGAAAGGAAAGGAAAGGAAAGGAAGAAAAGAGGGAGGAAAGGAAAGGAAAGTGGGGGGTGGGTGAATGATGTACGGATCCCACCTGTGCAAACGTAAAAACTCCGATCTCGTCTTCTTCCTGCCCTCCTCCAGGAAACGAGGGTCTCAGAACCCACAGCGGCATCGGAGATTCAGGGGTCCCAGTGATCATAAAACCTCCCCTGGGGGGCTGCTGGGAGCTGCAAAGCCCCCTTTGTTTACTGAATATCTGAAACCCGGCCTGCCCCACACCGTCCCCCTTTCTCCTTTGCAGGTGGTGCTTGTGGAGCCCGGGGGAGACCCTCCGCCCGCCAGGGACCGTGGCTTCCATTTCTGCCTGAGCGGGGGCTCCTACGAGGTCTTCAGCCAGCACTTTGGGCACCTCCTCCCTCAGGTGAGTGCAGAGACCCCAGCCCAGAGGGGAGGGGAAGGGTCTGGCCCAGCCAGCCTGCTCCAGACTCCCTTCTCCTCCCTGTGGGTCTGCTGCCCCCCCCCCCCCGTGAAACCTCGGCTGGCTCTCTCCTGCAGCTGCTGGTGAACGGGACGGTCTTTGCCAGGATGTCCCCTGCTCAGAAGGCCCACCTGGTGCAGCAGTTCCAGCAGCTGGAGTGAGTGAGGGTCCCTGGGGATCCCCAAAAGGGAATCGGGCAGGAAGGGGCGGCTGGGCTCCCCGGGACTCATGGAGGGGGCTGAGCACTGTCCTCTCTCTTCCAGCTACTACGTGGGCATGTGCGGAGACGGGGCCAATGACTGTGGGGTGAGTCTTCCCAGGCTGCTGCTGGGCAGGGTGGCCTGAGTCTCCGGCCAATGGGCAGGGCGAGCAGAATCAGTGAAGGATGGCACGCTTTGGGGATCCCTGTGCCAAGAGGGCTGGCTCTCCCCTGCCACGCTCAGGGGGAGGGCCAAGGCAAGGACGCTGGGCACCTTCCCCAGGTATTGAGGGGCCACCCAGAGGCTGCTGCTGGGCATCTCCACAAGGACAGGAGGGGCTGCTGGGCGAGGCTGGCATTTAATCCGGCAAAGCGGCTTGGCTGACCCAGCCAGGAGCCTCTGCCCCTCCGGTTCAGGCCAGCTTTTCTTCAGTGGGGTGGGTCCCCCATTGAAGTTGGAGGGTTTGCTTGGTGCAGGCTGCTTCCTCTTCCTCCCCTCCCCTCTCTCACCGTTACCCCCTCCCCTGTCCTCCCTTTCCCCCTCCCCCACCTCTGATACATCCCAGGACTTGTGGCCTCCTCAATCTCCCATTAATTCACCTGCGTGGTGCGGAAGTAGCGCCAGGCCAGGAGCTGCCCCTCCAATCCTCCCAGGGGTGGGGGGCACACAGGTGGGCGGGCAGTTGACCAGGCCCGGCTCTGAGTCCGGCTTCCTCCCTTCCAGGCCCTGAAGGAAGCCCACGCGGGGATCTCCCTCTCCGAGCAGGATGCCTCGGTGGCTTCCCCCTTCACCTCCAAGGTCCCCACCATTGAGTGTGTGCCGGAGCTGATCAGGTGGGCAGAGGGGGCAGGGATGCCAAGGGGTGCAAGGTCTGCCCCATGCGGTGCCCACTGTTACACCGGCTGCGTCCCAACCCTCAAGGGGAGGGGCTTTGCGGTCACTAAATGGGGGAGTGAGAGGTTTTGCAAAGAGGGGAAAACCTCCTTATTGGGAGGGGCTCCTTTGGCGGAGCTGGGCTGCCTGTGAACCCCCTCCCTGAGTCAGAGGAGGGGCCGAGTCCCCTTTATCCAATGCAGGCAGGCCTTCCTCTGGGGGAGGGGGTGGCAGTGAAAGTGGGAGGTCTTACTTGCTGCAGGTAGGTCTCAGAGGGTCTCTCCAGGGGAGGAGAAGCGTGTAGGCAGGGAGGGTCACTTTTGCTCCTCCGGTGGGGGTCGGCACCCCCCCCTCCCCCAGGGCTCTCCTGGCCTTGGTCTTTGGGAGGAGCGGGAAAACCTCTCCAAAGCTCCCTAGTTTTACCTTCCTTTCCCTTGCAGAATTTCCACCCATCTCCATCTGCCTGGTTTCTTGAGCATGCCTGAAAGGACCCCCCCCCACGCTCCTCTCTAACACCCCCCTTCTGTCCCTCCCCCCAGGCATGGCCGGGCTGCCCTGGTCACCTCCTTCTGCATGTTCAAGTACATGGCTCTCTTCAGCCTGGCCAGCTACATCGGAGTCCTCCTGCTCTACTGGGTAGGTGGTCTTTTCCTCTGCCGGAGTGGGGAGGGGCGCTGCTGCAGGGATTGGCCTCTTCCCGGCAAGGGCGGCCTTGGGAGAGGGCTGCCCTCTGGACCCCCAAAGCCGGGTCTGAGGGCTCTTCTGAAGGGGCTCTTTCCCTCCTCCTTCCTTCCAAAGAATACCCTCCAGGCTGGGCCTCTGCATCTGGGCCTCCTTCCCGACAGCCATGGGCGGGGTGGGGTGGGGTGGTGGCAGTTCAGAACAGCCTCCCCAAGGGAAGGGGGCTGGAGAGCCTCAGGGCCTGACCCAGGGAGCTCCTGCAATGAGCTGGCTGGCCTCCTGTCGGGCGGGAGGGGGGCAGCCAAGCCCCCCTCTCTTTCCCTCTCCTCCAGTCAGACGGTCTGGGGTTGGGGAGGAGAGACCCCCCCTCTGAACGTCCAGAGGCCTAAGACCTGCCGTGGTGCTTCTCCCTTTCAGCAACTCAACACCTTTGGGAATTACCAGTTCCTCTTCCTAGATTTGGCCATCACCACCATCATTGGGATGACAAGTAAGCCGCCACCAACTGTCCCAGGGGTAGAGACGGGCCTTCCTGCCTGGAAAGCTTGCTGGAGCCTTCCAGGAAAGACCCCCCACCCCACCCCACCCTGCCCAGAGCTGGGGATGGCAAGAAGGGCTGGTTCTGCATGGACGGCTCACCCCCGGCCTGCCAAAGGAAGGGGCCCAAGAGAGGGTCTGCTTTGGGCCTGGAAGATGCCCCGTGCCTACTGGCAAAGCTGGCTGGGTCCAGGATGGGGGAGCCTCGTTCAGGGGCGCGTCCTGCAGCCCTGCTCCCTTCTGGCAGCCAGAGGGCTCCTGTGCCAGGAGGAAAGCAGGCACCCGTCCTCTCCCGGGAGAAATGCTGCCCTCCCTCCCTGCCAAGAGGGAACCAACCGGCAGGCGTAAAACACCGGGGTTACTTCAGGATCCGTGGAGCCACACCTCCATGCTGGCTGTGCCAAATCTCCCGGCTGGAATAACTTCCTGGTTGCGGTCCGAGATGGGTCTTGGCCTCCTGGGGGCATCTAGACGCGGCTGCTGCCCCACCTAACACCCCCTCCCCTCCCCCTGTGCCCTCTTGCAGTGAGCTTGAACGGGCCCCACCCCAGGCTGGCCCCCTACCGGCCCCCCACGCAGCTGATCGCCCCCCCGCTGCTGCTCTCCGTGGTGCTGAACCTGCTCTTGAGCCTGGCGGTGCAGCTCTGCGGCTTCCTTCTGGTGCAGCGGCAGCTCTGGTACTCCCCCAGCGACATCCACAGGTAGGCAGGCAGCCCCTCCGGCCCCACAGCCCCCTCCCTCCCCCCAGAGAGTGAGGAGGGGAGCCCAGGAGAGACACAGGCCCGGCTGCGTTGGCAAGAGGGTTGCCCCTTTCAAAGCACAGGGAACCCCTTGCTCCAACTTTATTTTAATTTATATTCCCCCTTCCCCTGGGTCCCACTCTCCAGAGAGATTCTGGGCAGCTTTCAAAGGCATAAAAGCATAAATATGACAGCATTAAAATGGCTCCAAGACCAAGAAGACGGAGAGACGGTGTGAGGGCGGGGTTTTCTGAATAGATTGGGCTAGGATGGTGTAACGTCTCCTGCCTTGAGCAGGGGGTTGGACTAGAAGGCCTCTGAGGTCCCTTCCAGCCCTAGGATTCTATGTTCTGGTATAAATGGCATAAACATTGGAGGCCTCCCCTCCCCCGTTTCCTTCCAGCGCCTGCTCCCCCGGGAACGTCACTCCCAGCCCCGGTCCTGGCCCCGGCCCCCCTGCCCCCCTGCCCAGGGAGGGCTTCCAGAGCTACGAGAACACCAGCGTGTGGCTCCTTTGCACCCTCAACTGCCTGACGGTGGCCCTGGTCTTCTCCAAGGGGAGGCCCTTCCGGGAGCCCCTCTACAAAAACTGTAAGAGGCGCCAGGCAGGGGCCCGGAGGGAGGGAGGGAGGGAGGGCGGGAGGCAGGGAGGGAGGGGCCTTCCCGGGGGCTGAGTGACCATGAATCCCCACCGGACATTGGCTGGGCTTTGGTTGCCCATCTGTGGTTCTCAAGGAAGGGAAGGTCCGAGATGACCAACAGGGCTGCCCATTGATTTTGGCCCAAAGGGATTTGGAGCTGCTGAGCCTGAAGTCCCTGAGATGTGCTGGAGGCCCCCGACTGGCCAGAGGACGAGGGGGGCAAAGGGGGCACAAGGCCCCTCCCTGCTTGGGGCCTCCAGGCCAGAAACCTCCAAGGAAAGTCTGGGGGTGTTTTTTTTTTTCAAAGACATTTTCCCAAAAGGCAACTGGATTTCCTGGGGGTGGGGGGGGTGTTCTATGAAAATTTCCACTTCTTCTTCGGAGCTTCCAAGAAAAAAACCCAGGACAGTCCAGTTGCCTTTTGGAAAAGCTCCTCTGGGACCAGTGTGGTCTGGATGATGGAGCCTCTCCACAGGGGCCTCCAGAGGTCAAGATGGGTTGGGGGTCACTCTGCCCCCCGCCAGGAATTCTGCTTGTCCCACCAGGGCAAGGGGGCAGAGAGAGAGAGAGAGGCGCCCAGGGGCATGGGCTGGCCTTCTTCCTGTCCCTTGTCAAGACCCCTGGGGGTGGCCTTGAGTTTTGGGGTGACCCCTGCCTTCTGGCCAGGGGAGCCAGCCTTGCCTTAGGCCTGCTTTGGAAGAGTTTGGCCACTGGCTGCAGGTTCAGCTCTGGCCTTACGACGTCTGTCCCCTGACCTAGAGCCAGAGACGGGCGGAGACAGCTGGGCTGGGGGAAGGGGGCTCATTCTGCGTGACAACCACCCCAGAGTCACACCCCCACCCCCCAAATCCAAGGTCCCACAGCCAGCAGGGAGCCTTTGAGAGGTTGCGCTTGGCTCCTTCTGGAGGGGGTGAGCAGGAGGAATGAGCTCCCCTAAGCCTCTTGTACCCCCTCCCATCTACACACATGCACCCGCACACACACACACATACGCACCCCATTAACATCAGGGGCCTTTGGGCTGACTTCCCAGATGTGCCTCCTTAAAGGTCTGGGAGGGAGGGAGGGACTGCCTGAGGGGCTCTCGGAGGGCAGGTGGGGGGGCCTGGGAGCTTGTGGGCACCACCCCTTTGCCCCTTCCCCTGCTGGCACTCGGCCCCTCCTTTAGCCTCCTCCTGGCCTGCCTCTCCCTCCTCCCCCAACTCTTTTGCCCCCCCCAGATGTCTTTGTTGTGGTCCTGACGGTGCAGCTGGCCGCCTGCCTCTTCTTCCTCTTTGCCAACCTAGAGGGACTCTACGCCCAGATGGACGTAAGCAGAGCTGAGCGGTGGGGGAGGACGGAGGCCTGGCCATGGGGGTCTGAAGGGGGACCATCCCAGAGACCCACTTCTCAGCCCAGCTGAGGTGGGGCCAGCCTTGTGCTGACCCTCAGGCCAGGACATCCCTTCTGGGCTCCAGCGCAGGAAGGGCAGAAGGCTCAGCCGGTGGCCTGGAAGGGGCGAGGGGGGTGGAATCCTCTGGTGGCCCCTCCAGATGGAGCAGGGAGGGTGTGGAGCCTCAGAGCAGCAGTCAGTCAGTTGTGTGGGTCAGCTTTCATCAGCAATGGAGAAAAGTGGGTTTGTGTGTGGGTGTGTGTGTGTGTGTACAGTATGTCTGTGTGTACTGTAGGCTAAATTTCATCCGCCTGTTGTCTGCTGTCTCCCAGGCTTGACCCCTGGCCTGCAGCCCAGCCAGCCCTCTTGGGTTTGGTCCTGTCCACGTTCGTACTTCAAGGGCCAGGAATTTGACCTGTGGCCAAGCGAGGGGGGGATGGTGCAAATCCCCTCTGGGACCCCCTCCCACCCCACAGCCCGGACGTCTCAAGCATGCTTACAATCCTGGATCCAAGGCTGTGCTGGCAGTGCATGATGGGCATTAGTCCAGCCCATTGGGGGGGCTCTGGGTTGGGAGAGATGGACCCCAAGAAGACTGGGCTGCCCCATTGTGGGTGTGGGGGGAGCGAGTGGAGCCCCAGCCAGTCGCTTCCCAGGGAGGCAGCGAGTCTTCCGCCAGGGCTGGGGGAGGGAGTGGGGGGGCGCAAGATGTGGGGCCCACCTTCTTTCTCCCTCCCCCCTCTGACCCACTGCCATCTCTCCCACCCACAGCTGGTGTGCACCCCCACCCTCTGGAGGGTCTGGCTCCTGGGGCTTCTGCTGGCCGCCTTCATTGCCTCCCTTGCGGTGGAGGTGAGTGGGGTCCTGCTCTGCCCCCCCAGCCCAAAACTGGCCCCTCTCAGGATGACTTGCAACAATTTGTTACATTCAACGTCACAATGGGACTGAAAGGGGGGCCCATGATTGGTTCCCAGGCTTCTTTGACCCCAGGGTCACGTGATGCAGATTGGGAGGCTTGGCAACTGGCATGGACTTATGACGGTTGCGGAGTCATGTGATTCCTTTTGTGACCTCCTGACAAGCAAAGTCCCTGGGGAAGCCAGATTCACTTAAACCTGCCCTGCCCCCCCTCTGACCTCCTCCCCTTCACCCCCCCTTCCCAGGAATGGCTGATAGAGAACCGGGCGCTCTGGCAGTGGCTGAAGAGGGCCGTGGGGTACCAGTCCAGCAGCCGCTACAAGCAGCTCCAGCGGGCCCTGCGGCAGGACCCGGCGTGGCCCCCCAGCCACAGGACGGACTTCTCGGACTCCACAGCCGTCCCCCTCGAAGGGCCGGGCCCTGCCTACACCAACCCGGCCTTTGAGAACCTGGAGCAGCCCTGCTAGGCCGGGTCTTCGCTGGCAGCACCGAGGGGGCGGCCTCAGGGCCTTCCGCACCCGCCCTGAGGGTCTTGGGGGCAACAGAGAGAACCGGGAGAGGCCTATTGTGGGGGTCAGCAGCAGGGGGGCAGGAGGGGGGAGGGAAGCCCCAGTGGTGAAATTCAATTTTTTTTACTACCGGTTCTGTGGGTGTGACCACAGGATGAAACATCCCCAAGCACAGAATTAAACTTCACCAAAGTTCCAATGTCATAAGGGGAGAGGCAGTTTCTGTGAGCAGGGCAATAAAGATGAGGCTGGAAGCAACGGCCTGATTTACAGGATTAACCCTGCAAAGTGGGGCGAAAAAACAAAAGGAGATTTCTTCTAATAACCGGTTCTATAGAACCCCTGCGAACCGGCTGAATTTCACCTCTGGAGGGAAGCCCCAGTGGGAGCCTGGAAAAGAGTTGGGGGGGGGCAGTGAGTCCACCTGCCCTGTCGGAGGGATTGGGTGGAGGTCCCAAAGGAGAGGGGAGGAGATGTGGGGAAGGTCCCCTAGGGGGCACAAGGATGGGTGGGGGAGGTGGGCTTGCTCTCCTGGGCAGCCCTGGGTGAAAGGAGCTAGAAGGAGTTGCAGCTACTCCAGGTTCAGTAGCGCCCCCCTCCCCCCTCCCCCCCCCTGCAGCCATGGGACAGCCTTATTTCAGGATTTCAGGATTTTTTTTCCTGGCTCTGCTGCCCTCCAGATGCCCCCCAGATGACTGAGGCTGCCAAAGGGTCAGGTGTGAATGCAGCTCCTCCTCCAGCCCCTCCCTACTTGGATGGCCCCCACCTTCCTGCTTCCTTCCCCATCAGGGGTCCTTGTGGGCCCAGCCTTTGTCTCCTTCTCAGCGTCCACAGCAAGTGTTTCTCCGGCCTTTGGAGGCCCAGGAAGGCCCCCCCCCATTCCCCTATTGGGGTGTCTCAGGAACCTCCAGGCAGGGCCTCCCTGGGACTGCAGCGATGGATGGAGGGCCACTTCTGTGTCCAGCAGGGGTCAGTCTTTACCTGTGCTCTGGAGACCTCTAGTGGACATCCTAAGCTAGGCCAGGGGGTGAAATCTGGAGATTGCAGCTAATTTAAACTGATTTTTGAGATCGGGTGGGGGCCATTGATGATGATGACAACAATGATGATGATGACATAGTGGTCTGCTTAAAGGAGCAGCTCAGGGCCTGTCATCTTGGCCTTTTGGCAGAAATTCATCTTCTTTTAACATTTTCTGATCGGAGAACATCAAAAGCCCTCTTTAAGGCTTTAATTAAATGCAGCTGACACATTTGCAGTCCCTTGTATTTCCCCCATGATCCTATTGGAAGCTGTAGCCATTGCACAAGCTCTTTGGGGCCCTGGGTGAAGGGTGGGGTGAACCCAGCCTGCATGGGGGCTTGGGGGTCTACCAACTGGCAACTCTGTGTGTGTGTGTGTGTGTGTGAGACTACAGTCCTTCCAAGCCCTGAGCTGAGCAGCTGGCAAAAGACTGAGCCCCCTCCCAGGTTGGCCAGCCAGCATGAAGAAGCCGAGGGGCCCCAGGGCTGGGGTGGGAGGCATTTTTCCTTCTTGGGTGGGACCCCCCTCCCAGAATCCTGTGGCTTGAAGGGGGACCTTTTGGGGCTGGGAACTCCATTGCAGCCTCACCGTAGTTGGTGACCGAGCGGAAGAGTCGCGTTCCATGTTGCACAGCCTGGTCTTTGCAGGATGTCCACCTGCAATGTTGGCAGATGAGTGGCTCAGCTAGGGCCAGACTTTGTGGCCCTGTCCCCTCTCCCTGGGTGGGACCCCTTGGAAACACCAGGCCTCCGACTTGGCTTTCTGCAAAGAACGGACACTCAGTCTTCAAAATGTTTCATTACCTATTTATCCCAGGCTTTTGCATGTACAGGCAGAACCTCGACTTATGGCCATAATCGAGCTCCAAATTTCTGTTGCTGTGAGTTTTGCCCCATTTTATGACCTTTCTTGACACAGTTAAGTGACTCACTGTAGTTGGTAAGTTAGTAACATGATTGTTATGTGAATCTGATTTCCCTGTTGACTTGGCTTAAACAAGGGGATCACGTGGCCTTGGGACACAGCAATGGTCATCAATACGAGTCAGTTGCCAAGTGGCTGAATTTGGATCACGTGACCATTGGAGATGCTGCAACTGTCATAAGTGTGAAGAACGGTAGTTAAATCACTTTTTTTCAGTGAGTTGTAACTTTGGTCACTAAATGAACCGTTGTAAATCAAGGACTGCCTATATACTATGAAACAAAACACACAAAAACTCACAATAATAACAAACCAGCTGCTAAAACCCACAAAGGACCCGATGGACAAGTCTTAGCAATCAGCAAGCAGCACAACATTTCACGTGCCATCCGGGAAAAGGACCGTATTAGAGCAAAACAGAGCAGAACCAGAACAAGGATTAGGATTAGGATGGGATCTTGGAGATCTTCTAGTCCAACCCCCTGCTCAAGTAGGAGACCCTATACAATTCCAGACAGGTGGCTGTCCAGACTCTTCTTAAAAACCTCCAGGGATGGAGCATCCACAACTTCTGGTGGCAAGTGGTTCCACTGGTTAATTGTTCTATTGTAACCGTCAGGAAATTCCTCCTTAGTTGTTGCTTCTCTCCTTGGTTAGTTTCCATCCATTGCTTCTTGTCTTGCCTTCGGGGGCTTTGGAGAATAGGTGCCCCCCCCCCCTCTACACACAGGCCTGTCACAGTGAGCGAAAGAGGGGTTAACCTGAAACAGCCAGTTCACCAAAGGCAGGACAGAACAACCGGACCCTACACAACTACACCAACCAGATTTTTTTAAAAAAGGGGCAGAGAAATAAAAGTGGGTGGCTTATTTAGTCATTCATTTATCAAAGGCATCTCTTGGGCACCACAATCGGGCAGCTTACAGAGAATTCAAAAAGATAATTAAATTGTCCATGGTAGCTTCTAAAAATACCCCACACAGTCACAAATAACAATAAAATCCCCACGGAGAGAATAAATGCTAAAGACGGGAGGCTCTCTGGAAGGAAAGCTTCCAAAACTTTGGCTGTTTTGTGTGTGTGTGTGTGTGTGTGTGCGCTCCAACAGGAAAGCAGCACCTGCCCACTTCAGCCCCCCTCCCCCCTGGAATGACCCCAGCCTTTTCTCCCTGCCCCCCAATTCAGCCAGGCTGGATCTGCAGGGATTTGGGCACCAAGCCAACTTTCCAGATCAAAGCCCCTCCCTTAAATCCCAGCCAGAAACTTGGGTTGGGTCTGCCAGGCCAGGGTGCCCTGCTCCCAATGCTGGGAGGGAGCCCCAGGCATTCCTGACTAGTGGGCAACGGGGGTCCCACCTGCCTCTGCTCAAGGGAGAACCGTGGGGAGCCCTGCCCTACCTTTAAGACCAGGGGGCGGAGGGGACCCAGGGCTGAAGCAGCCAGCAGAGACCCCACACTGTGACATGGCTGCCTCGCCTCCTCCAGAGGGCCTCTGAGGTGGAGGAAAAGGGGGCCGCAGGGGTTTCAGGCCGGGCACTTTCCCTGATCCCCCCAATCCTCATGACGGAGAGGCAAAGGGGCCCCACAGCCCCACACCTGCAGGGGCTCCTGCTGGAGGGACACCCTGTCTCTGGATGAGTCTCTGGAGAGTCTCCATCATCCAGCTCAGGGTTGGCCCAAGTTGCTTTCCCCAAAAGGCAACTGGATCTTCTTCATTTTTTTCCCCTTTGAAAACATTTCGCTTCTCAGCCAAGAAGCTTCTTCAGTTCTGAAGAACCGAATGGGTTCAAGGGATTGAAACTTAAGAAAGTCCAATGGCCTTTGAAAAGCAAATCCGGGCAGGAAGATGGTTCCCCGGGTTGGCCAACAGCAATCCAGCAGTTTGAGGCAGCCTCTTTCTGGGAAGGGGGGGGGGGGAGTTTCCTCCACACCCACCTAATACTGTGCAACTTTTGCAACCTGCTCGACAATTCTCGTCACCCATCCGCAGGCGTAGCAGCCCTGCCTTTCCAAACCGGGAAGTGCCCCCTCCCCGCTTCTTACTCACACCGGAAAATCTCTCCAGGCTGTGCTGGGAGGAGAACCTGCTGAGGCCGGGGCCTGGCCTGCCACGTTAGATGGCGGCTGAAAACTGCAAGTCCCCAGCTCCAACCTCCTGGGGATGGAGGTGCCAGACTGCGGGGCTGCCACAAGGAAGACTTATTCTCCAGAGATTCTCCAGAAGGCAGCGGGTGGAAAGAGGAGCAGCCTGGGACTAAGGAGAAACTTCCTGACAATTAATCAGTGGAATGCCTTGCCACCAGAAGGTGTGGGTGCTTTTTAAGACGAGACTGGACAGCCGCTTGTCTGGAATGGCAGAGTCTCCTACTGGAACAGTGGGCTGGACTAGAAGACCTCCAAGGTCCCTCCCATCTCTGCTATCCTGTAATTGTATACTTCCAGTGGTGGATTCCACCCGATGGCCATTTTCCAAAGTTGGTGGCCTTGGCCCATGCAGGAAGAAGACCCTTGGAGAAGGGGGGGGGAGGGCTTCTGCCCCACACCTGGAGGAAGAATCTGCCCATCATGGGAGGAAGTGCTGGGTGCGAAGGATGGCAGGCCTCTGCCCACACAGACACCATCCCAGCCTGGGTGACTCAGGGTTGACTATTGATCCTTGCCAGCATCAGGGGAGGAACGAGACCAGGGTTGGGCCTGGTTCTGCGTTGGGTAAGGCAGGACTGCTCCTTATTGCTGTGATCATGTATTGTGAATATATGATGTGGTCGATTCTGGAAGTTGAAGCCCACAGTTGAAGCTTCCTCCCTCCCTCCCTCCCTCTCT